>QYTT01095874.1:8750-31279 GCA_006980735.1 Dasypogon diadema
CGAGAGTTTGAGGTGGTGGAGGTGAGTGATAAGAGATCGTTAATGAATAATGACTTGAGTTTTGAGTTTTGTTTAATTTAATTTAAGTATTCTCATAACGAAATAATACCTTTTTCCTTGGAGGAGCGACGTAGGGTTGCTGATATAGTTTTTGTTCACCAGCTCCTTTACGCCGGCATTGACTCTGTGGAGCTTCGGAGCAGGGTGATCTTTAGGGTTAATAACCACAATTTGAGAGGTGTTCCCCTGCTGCATCTTAATTTCTCTAGAACTAATTACGGTAAACATGGGCCTATTAACCGCATGTGTATGGTGGTGAACCGCATTGGGGAGCACTTTGACTTGGGTGCGTCTAAGTTGGTATTAAAGAAGAGACTTAACCTGGCTCTGTGATTTTTGTCTGAATTTAACACCAGTGACCAACTTCCTGTCCTTTTTTGGTTTGGCTTATTAACAATTAATATTCTGCATGCTTCTAGGGGATCCTAATCTTAACAAATTACTATTGTGAACGCTTCTGCGGAGATAGGTGAATGGTTCTCGGTTCCCTGCTGAGAAGTGCACCTTCTGGGCTAGGAGGGAAACTCTGTTATTATTATAAAAAATGAATATCGTTTTTTACGGTTAAGCTAAATAACCTTTTTATTGCTTCCCACATTGGCTCTTGTTTTTTACTTCTTTTAGCAGATATTTATGGGAAAGCAATGCTATAATGACAGAGAAAATAAAATTTTCTCAGTGAACCTATTATTATTATTCTCATTACTATATGAAGAAAAATTCCTAATTTTTCGTACGCTGATTTTTGAAAGCTTTGATGAGTATCTATGATTACACGCATTCCAACAAAACTCTTGGCAAAGAATCCAATAGAGGGCTCTCTTCATCAGTAGAGTCATCCATGCATGGTTTGAGCTTTGCTTTTCTTTGAATATGTAGGATTATTTCAATTAAAACTGAGGGCGTAGGGGCACCCACAAAGCTGCACAGCTTCATACAGCACTTGAAGCAATACGGTGCGGACATCACATTGCTTCAGGAGACCAAACTTACAGAGGACATGTGCATAAGACTACAACAGAACGCAAACTTATACGGAGGGTAAGCAATGTTTATCTCACCTGGGTCTCGTCGAGGTCGGGTGCAGCAAATATTGTGGTCAATACGTTCACATTGGCATCTGCGGTATACACAGATGCCTAGGATTCGTCTGTTCCTTGGATTCCGTTCTAAAGGACATTCAGTTAAGGCCTGCTTGTACTCGTCCCAAGTGCCTGTACGTTTGGCCTTATTGAAGAGCTTCCTAGCTTTAGTTCTTAATACTTCAAGCTCCCTGTTCCTCCAAGTACGTTTCGATTGGCCTCTTTCCATCTAATCCCGGCAGCCTTCCTCATAGGAGGAGTTAATTATGCTGTGTAGTTGGGGCGAGATAAGATCAAGGTTCTCATTGGACTCTATAGGTCCATCATTGAGTCCCTCCAAGCCCAATCTGATGAGTTCACGATAGAATCTCCAGTCAGTGATTTTGGGAACTCATATCTATTCCGAACGTGAATGGGAGGCGGCAATGTGGAATCTAGGATTGGGTTGACCAAAGTTAAGTCCAGAAATTATTGACGTATGGCATTAGAGAAAGTGGCCTCGTCACCTTTGTAACGAACCAAGACGGCAACATCAATTCTATTGAAAATTTGAATATGTAGGTGACAACGGTACAGAACCAACGGAATTTCTAAATTCATTCGCAGGTAGTGGGGAGGCCCTAGAACAATATAAAAGGGCGACTACAGCCTGCGAAATTCAGATGTTCCCTGACAGTCGAGGAGTTGACTCTTGTGTCCACCCTTACTCATCGAGGCGTTGACTCAGTGAGTATCCCGTTTACCCCATTTACCGTCCTATCCCCGAAATAACTATCGAGGCGTTGACTCTTTGATTTGAAAAACTATTCCTCAATTCCATTATATTCTGTGCCGTGGGAAATCCATCGAAGTGCTGACTCCACGAGCACTCCGTTTACCGTCCTATCCCCGAAACAATCATCGAGGCGTTGACTCTTTAGTTCTAAGATTATTCAATTAATAACATTTTATATCTCGTGCCATGGGAAAATTTATCATTGAGTTTTAGAGGGTTTCACGTCCGTCACCCCTTCCCCGATTATCTACCTCATTTTTTTCTCTAAATATGATTTTTCCCTCAACCAGGGTTTATATTAATTAGGGTATTTTTTTCATTGAATAAAAGAATTTAGTTTATGTCAGTATTTCGGAATTTTTTTGTTTTATCCTTTGAACCTTGGCTCCCTGAGTTTGACCATGGTCTTCCCAAATACGGTTACACCTTTATTTATTATTTCTAAATTATTTCTGGTTAAGAATTCTTAAGGGTACTCACCGCGCCTATTTATGTTGTTGCTTCCACATAAAGTATGGTGCACATTTGCATCGCAGCTTCTTTTTTTGCCGCTACAGAAGTTCAGGAGAAACTCAACTTCGTGGGAAGGTACTTGTTCCGACTCCCCGGGAAATAGGCCGAGGCAATGACAAGCTCTTGCCTATCCCAAGGATCGGCATATCTACTAAAACGGCAATTATATCCCGAGAAAAAAAATTATAGACATTATACAACACGTTAATCAAAGCACTACGTGAGTTCACATCTCAATTCTGAAATCCTTTCTATGCTGCTTATATTGGCAGTATAGGGTCTGATTAGCGGTCACGGTGCTTTGGAATGACATCAGTTTGATTTCCTTAGATCGTTATAGACTTGCCGACATAGTTTTCATGCCTCAGCTCATAAAATCAGTTAATAGTCGCAATACTTAAAGGTCTCCCTCTCCTGCATGTCATCTGCATAATAACTGCCTATGGAAAACAAAAGCCTATTAAAAGCACGTGTTTAATAGTTAAACTCCCTTCTTCATTTAGTCCTGTAATTTTTTATTGTATTCCTAAACATTAACACACTAAGTTTGCAGCCATTTTATTTTGAAACTAAAATTATTAGAAGTTAGATGTTTTACATGTTGATATGGGAGCATAATCTTAGGATACTTTTTTGCAGGGATAGGTAGGGCTAGAAGTGAAACTAATTTAGAAAAACGACGCCCGGTTCTCTAACTTAGTACTGACCATGCCACTTGCTGCTTAACGTAGTTGGTCGGCCGATTATTACTTTAGCCTTTCACTTTGAATTCAGTCTCAAAATTTCACTGACTCGTTACTGTCGTTATACAATAGAAGTTTCAAAAATAATTCAGCTAAATTTTTGTAGAAACCGCAAATAAATACATTTTTTATTCTTGAAAAAGAAACATTATATTAATAATAAGAGAGAAAAAATGAGGAGCCGCCCAACGTAGGGATCGAATCTACGACACTGGGTTTGGCAGTCTCATCCCCCACCGACTGAACCAGTCCGCTATTTTTTGAGCAATGGCTACATAAATAATTTACATGAAAACGGAATGTCAGACACAGAATAATGAAACTATTGATTCTTGGCAACCAATATATTATTTAAAAAGATTACTTTAAACTTTTGCTAGCTAGTAATAATATTGATGCATTATTATAAAAAGTATGTGTTTTATCGTTTACAATTAATCGCAGTTATTGGAGCTGGAGGTAATACCTTCTCTACCCTACGCCGAAAAATTGGAACCACACGCTTGTCTTTCAATTCATTGCCACATATATTGACAGCAATAGATCCTACTCCAATAGAAGTGTGTCAGTACACAGGTTGGTTTGTTTATATTAATAACAATTTAAATAATAAAATTAGGACTTTATTTATACAGATGGCAAATTAGACATCATTATACCTGGCATGCCAGAACCGCATTTAACTTACGAAGACAAAAGTCCACTATCAGTAAAATACGTTAGTTTCAGTACATTTGGGAATACACCTGCAAGGTGGTTTTATGACTGTCAATCTGAGGGTGAGTGGTAATCAATTTACATAATTTAGGTGCTAATTTCATTTCCAATTTTAGGCAATCAAATAACAAGAGAAGAACGAGCTTTAACAACCTTAGAGCGATTGGAACAAAAGTTATTTGAAAATTACAGTTATTATTCGTTCCTAGAAAGACGAGATATGAAAATTTTGTTCAAAATAAAAGGAGTAAAATACAATGAACAAGAATCAATTATGAAAACAAGACTTGAATTAGAACTGGTAAGTAGCAGTAAAATAAATATATTTGACATACAATACAGGAGAGGGTTGGAAATGGCCGATGTGTCAAGTTGTGTTTTGTGAGAGCACCTGACTTGGTTTGAAATTAAATGGGAAAGTATTTAAAACATGTGTTTATGTCGTAAAAAGTGCATTTTAAACTTCCAATTTTTACTGAATTGAAGTACAGGCTGTTGTTATTTTTGTAATTTAACAATAACCAGAAGGTTAAACTTTTTGAAAATATTTGAGTCCGTTGCATCTGCGATACCGGTCATAGGAGATCGGGCTGAAGAGCAATCTGGTGGAAATCAAATAGCAGAATGTTTTACAAAATGTGCGGAAATACAGGGGTATCATTATAGTAGGCGACATGAATATTGACTATCCGAGTGATAATATACAGGCTAGAAAAATGAAAGAAATAATAGCGGATAACGGTTTTAGGCAATGGTGATAGAGTGTATACGAATTACACAGAATTCGAGCACCTTGATTGATAACGTACGGCCAATCATTGGAAGCAAAAACGGATACAAACTTGAAGATCAGTGATCACGAGACGTTGGTCATTACTATGAACACAAAGAAAATAAATGTAAATACAAGGAAATGAATAGAATGTTTTGTATGTAAAAAAGAGAATTTTAAAAATAGTGAGTAAGAACTATAAATTTATAAAAGGTATCACTAGTTTAAATGAATGTGCAGATACATTTAACGAGCAGATTGAAAATACATTAGATGACTGGGAGAGATATAAAACAATAAGAAATAAGTGTAAATACGAGATTAAAAGAGCGAAGGCTAACAACATGTGTGGATGAAGCTAAAAGCATTAGTATTAAGTAATAAGTTGAATGAAATAAAAATGGCACAATTTGGGGACCGAATTGTTACGAACAAAAAGCAAATCGAGGAAAGTTATTAAGGAAATTAATAACACTTCCCAGTATGAACTATGTCAATCGGATTAGACGGGTCTCAGGAAATAACGACGGAAACAAAGAACAAAAGAGGTTTTACTCATGTCAATACGAAAATGTTATTGAATTGATGAAGTGAAATTGGAGGGCCATTAACCAATATTATTAAACAATCGTTATGTGAGGGCTCCTTTCCTAGCAGTTGGAAGCAATCTGTTGTAGTCCCTATGGAAAAAATTAAAAATACACTGAAGTGCGTGGAACTTAGACCACAAACATGTTGATGACGCAAGAAAACATAAAATACATAATTAGCCTTAGGTTGATCACTTGATACCCTATATGAGGGTAATACATAAATTCAATATGGCGGCCTGTTGAAGGAGTGGGGAGACGTAGCTTATTTTCGTTTTTCCAACCTGGAATCTCGTAAAACACATCTATACAAAATTTCAAAGTTCAAAATTTTAGAGTGATAGGTTGCATCCCCTGCGAATTATGTCCAATAATCCAAAAATTCAATATAGCGACCTGACTAAGGAGTGGGGTAATATGAGCGATTTTCATTTTATTGGTTAAGCGTCTCATAAAACTGCTCCTTACTAAATTTCAGATCTATACGTTCCCTATTTGAATTATTTCCCTATTGAATTATACCCAATAATCCAAAAATTCAATATGACGGCCTACAAATTTTCTAAAAGTAAAATATACCAAATTTCAGCCTTCTAGCTCAATTCGTTCTCGAATTATCGTGTATACAGACGGATAGACGAACGTATATGTATATAATTCATTCTGTTCTACCATTATTGGTTCTATGCGTTACAAACGTTGGATCAAAACTAATATACCTTATCTATAAAAATATTAGAAAAAGTGGTCCAAGCTCAGCTGGAGGAGTACGTCGAAAAAAATAATTTGATTACTAAGCAACAATTGGATTTCAGAAAGAGTTACTCTGCATTGCAAGACGGCTATAAACTGGGTATTAATACAATGGAAAGAAGAAAGAAAGAATAAAATACTGGCCACATTTCTCGATTTTAAAAAAGCGTTCGAGACAATTGACAGAGATATTTTATTGGAAAAGCTGGAGAAATATGGGATTAAAGAAAAAGAACTGAAATGGTTTCGTAGTCATCTGAGTGAGAGGAGACAGGGAACAAAAATTAATAAAACTTTTTCGTCGCGAGCAGAGAATAAGTATGGGGTCCCACAAGGATCAATATTAAGGACTGTACTTTTTCTAATTTACATAAATGACATTGACGGTGTATAATTATTCAATACACCAAAATCGTACTGTTTGCGGATGATGCCCTAATGTTTTATAGTGCGACATAAATGGATGTGTAAGACGTATGGAAACTAACTTGAATGACTTGAATGAGTTTTTACGAATGAATAAGTTAAATATAAATAAATCAAAACAATTGTAAAGTTAAAATTGGTGATGAAGTATTGGAAAATGGTGACTGAAATTAAATATTTGGGTGTGTACATTGACAGCAAGTTGAACTAAAGTGACAACTCGCAATTCATATATGTATATGTGGAGACAAAATTCCTGAAAGCAGAAAATAAGAGAAAAAATCACGATCAAAAACAGATTTAACTTACCAAATACCGGTAGGCCTATTACTAAATTGCTCTGATTGCAGCTGTGTTTATTAGCCGTTATGTTTGCATAAGTTATTTTCCTAAACAGAGAAAGGAAATTGTTAAATAGTGTTTGCCAAGTTATGTTCAACTGTACTTACCTATTTAGATTTCCCTATTACCTAGTTTAGTCCAAAAACCTGAAGGAAAATTGCGATATAAGAACAGAGTGAATAGTATTGTACTTACATTATAAAACATTTGTGAATTGTGAATTACTGCTCAATATACTCTAACTAAACTCTAACGAGAATATGAAGCGTCTGCCGAAGCTGCAAAACAAGGCGATGAGGACCATTTTACCAACGAACATAAATAATAAGAAACCCGACTTCGAGCATTAAAATGAAAAATTTTCGGTGACCTTGAATACATGGCTCTGTGTTTGCCAAGGTAAATATGAAGGAAAAAGCAAGAATATTTCACAATTTGCCTATCTGTTAAGAAATATGACAACACGAGTTCTACCTACATAGATTAGATACTGAAAGATGAGAAGGAATAAAACATCCGGGCTAAAGGTTTCAAAGAAGTTCATTATTCATTCATCTTTTATCATTAATAAAATTAGATTGACAGAGACTAAATAGGTAGCATGTTACTTCTGGAAGTAAAAAAACAAATTCATTCCCCCTTTAAGGAAAAATAATCATCCCTCTCTTTCACATGTATGTAAGATTTATATTAACGTTATTAGTATCTCTCTTCGAATTGTTTTGTTGTTTGATTTTTGCTTTCATGTATACAGTCTTCTTATTCTTGAGTGGTAGTGTCTTTCATTTGTATTTTCTGGCAAAGTCGGGCTTCTTGTTATTAATGTTCGTTGATTTTACGTTGCAACAGGTATACTCCAGAAAAAAGACAGTATAAAAGATTTTGACGTAGTGACGTCAAGTAAACAAAAATGGCCGAACTAGTTCTTGGTTTTACCATACCCTGTGTTCTGTATACCGTGGTCTTCTTCCACGTTCGCTTGTCATTTATACTGACACGAAGTTGTGATGTGAAATTAATTCTCTGTTATCTTATACATCAGTGATTTATTTCTACAAATGTTACAAACGGAGCAAACTGGCGACGAGGTAAAAAATACTTGTGTCTGGAGCAGAAAACTTTTTCGAAACCAAAAGTAACTTCAAAAATGTCTAGATTAATTGGTAATATTGGCGAATTCGATGAGGCGAATTGAATAATTTATCATCGAAAATGATATTACTGAATCAAAAAAGTAATCACGTAACTAACTTTAATCTGACCGAAGATATACAAATTGTGTGCACTTAATCACCAAATAGAAGGAGCTACGATGACATTGTCAAACTTTTGGAAACACATTTAGCCACGAACCTTATTTTACAGCTGAAAGGGAAAAATTTGCGAACAACTGAAGAAACGAGTGGCGTAGTGAATGGGGCCCTTAAGAGTGACTGTCGCAGCGACGAAGCAAAAAGAAAAATACTATTTGATCGAGACGAAAATTTAGCATCGGTAAAGTCACCGAGACCGCAAAGAAAAGACACAAAGATGCACCGCAGATGATGAGGAAACGCGCGTTTTTTCACTGCTTCATTCACTTTCACTTTTTCCTAATCATCTTCAGTACCTTGTCTTCTGTGCAATTGCACAGGGGATCTTACTAGTTTGTAATAAATATCCAGGGGTGTTTAATGACAAACGATGTACATTGCTGGATGAACCGATTAAATTGCGTAATATAAAACCTTAAATCTGTCAGCCCCAACAGTAACCGCTTGCCTTAGTAGACAAAGTGAGTAAAGAGCCCGAAAGCTCGCAATCGGAGGGTATCATAACTAAGGTTAACTACCGTCAGTGGAACACACCTATAGTGCCTGTACTCAAACCTAATGATCAAGTGAGGATATGTGGCGATTACATAACAATTTATCCATTCTTAGAAGTAGAGAATTGAGGATGTCCTTGCAGGCATTAAAACTGGAGATCAATTTCGTGTACTTGACCTGAGTCATGCATATCAACAAATGCCTTTAGGTGATATAGACATAGATGAGCAATCCAAGGAATTATAAGAGGATATAGGAGATCGGTACTACTTCGCGATTACAGAAAGACAAATGAAAAATGGGTTCAAGGAAACATAGAAGAAATAGGGCCTGTTCGAAAATGCAGTACTGCACAACTTATACAAAAACTACACGTTCAGTTAATATATTCCCAGCATTAGTTGGCCACTCATCGCACTTTCACATATCTATCTCAATCTATCGCGTTCATTGCAATCTGCCCATATTGGCGACTTGCGGCGTATGTTCCACTTCGATTACGGTCGACCCAGTCGACAGCGATGGTATTTGTGATGGTTCGTTCAACAGAAGATGTGGAGGCGTGGATCGAGCACTGCCGGTGGATCCTTCACATTCACGGAATGCTCTGTCACGTGCTATGATCCTTTCGGATCATAGCTTAAATTCAAAGTCTACCATGTTACTTGATCGTTCGCACGAGCTTTCGTTTAAGTTTCACGCGTTATCTGGGACGGTGGGTGACCTTTGTTCGACGGTTGCCGGTGACGGAGCTGCTTCGTTCCCACGCCCTGCTCTCTCGGACGCAGTTATGCCTATTTTTGCTGACATAAGACGAAGCGTTAGACATATTAAAGGTAAACTAGAGACTTGGTTATGTCTATCTTATCTAATCCTATGAATTCCTGTTAATTCCACTGGTCCTGCTGCTTCCCCTGATCCTCCTACTCCTCCCACTCCTTCGCTTTTTGCAGTGAGCGTGCGGTTTTCCCTAATCATGCTGATTCCCCTCCCGATTCTTCTCCCGCTCTCGACCGCACAGGCCCATGGCCGTCATCGCGGTCGTGTTGGCTTGGCAATGGCTCCCCCTCTGGAACCGGGACCTGATACTGAGGGGGCTGTCGGGGTTCCTCTTGGGGGGATTAAGCAGGTGGCCCGGGCGGGGGCCGAGCGGGTGCGCACTAGGTCGGAGTGCGTCCCTTTGTCCGATGAGGCTTCAGCTGCGGTGGCTACGTTCAGGGCGGCAGCCTAAATTATTTTTCGTATTGATTCCTGCACATCGGCTGATCAGGTTGAAAGTTATGTTCGTGCTAAATATGATTTTCATTCCTCCGTTCCAATTATCTGTGAACTTATTAATTCCCTTTGTTCCCGCGGATCGGCATCTTCTTTTAAATAGACGTCGACTTCTGCTATTTTCGATTTAATTTCTGCGCCAAGCTTTTGGTCCGATAACATTGTAGCTCACGAATTCCTTCCGCGCTGGAGATCGCGACGAGTGGATGACTCCAGGAGTGAGTTCGCGCGGTCGGATGAGCCAGATCCAAAAAACAATGAGTTCGTTAGGCGCGTCACTTTTTAACTGTATTGATGTTATTGCCTTCACCGAAACTTGGCTAGATCATAGGATTTATGATGCCGAAATTATAGATCAGTCCTACAAAATTTTTCGTAGGGACAGATTCGAAGACTCTGATGCGCGGGGTGGTGGTGTACTGATTCCATGCAAGACCCACATAAATTGTACTCTTCTAGAACTTCCTACTTTCTCAACCAACGGTAGAGCTTGTCGTTCTTAAGATCTCTTTTTCCATAAAAAACTTATATCTTCTCTGTTGCTATATTCCTCTTAATTCTCAGTAAATAAATCATTATTCATTTTAATTATATTCACTTTTGTTGTTTCCCCTGTTATTTCTATAGAATTTAAACCTTTAATTAACCCTAATTTTCGACATAACGTCAGTCCCAATATCGGGTTTGAATCAACATCAGCAATTACGAAATTATCTTTGCACTTCCGGTGTTTCCATTTTACCGCAAAATTCATTGTACCTATTGTTTCTAATTTAAAACCACCATACGCTTCTAAGGTGACTATAATTTTTTATTTCTTCGTTCTTGTATCCTTTTTTAAATAATTCTAGACCTAGACAGTTTAGAAAAATGATTTAATTTCCTACATTTTAGGCATACTTTACCAAACGCCGGACACATGTTGACTTTGTGTGACAATAAACGCTTGGTACAACCTTGAATCCAATTTCGGTCATTCCGTTATCATTGTTTGGCTAGCTTTATTAAGTCTGTGACGAAGTGATCAAATGTTTCCCGTGTTTGCTGATTTCGGGTGTAGAATTTGAACCGCCCATATGGATTACAATAATTATCAAATTCTGCTATCACTCTTGTATATTTCTTTCGGTCCCCTTCAGTAAGAGGGAAAGTTTCAAAAATTGCTTGAGTCTTTTCGCCCATTAGGTTTAATAAAACAACGACTTTGACATCGGCATCACCACTTCGCTCAGTAGCTTCATAAAAATCTCAAATGATTTCTTAAAACGAGTCCACTTTTCGTTCACGTTGTCCTCATAGGTCATTTGGGGTGGGGTTTAAAGCATGCGGATTCCATTTTATTTTATATTTATTAATTTGCGTGCACTGTTTCAAGGTTTTACTGTCTCACTATTTTAATTTTAGTCTTATATTTGCTCACAATTGAACACAGTTTAATTACCTGGTTTTCGGATGTGTCATGTTATATATCTGTTTGAAAACCATTTTACTTGATCCAAGCGAGAAAGAGTCTTTATTGCAAGACGGTTACAGTAAAACTGAAACTACAGAACAAAATATTGTGAGCCTACGAATTCAGTATAATATTGCCATTGTAAAACTACAAATTCAACTATATAACAGTCTTAAGGTCTAGAAAGACATAAATGGATATGCCCATTTTCCAAAAGAGGGGAGGAAATTGTTAGCATAAAAACGTAGTGTTATATGTGTTCTTCGCTATAATTATGTAATTGTCTGCTGTGCGTTTCCGACGTTTTTTCTGCTTCTGAGATATATGTTTGTTTGTTGTTTTCTGCCATTTGATTCCCAGGAATACCGATAAAACTAGTGGTCAGCTCCCCGGAGCTCCCGAACGGAGGCGCAAAGCATTTATACAACTAGGTGCGCCAGGTGCCCATAGGTCGATACGTTTGTGATAGACGTAGGCTTTTCTACACGCTGTCATCCAGCTTATTGGCATGATATCCCAATCCCATCTTAAGCTTACTTGTGACATGGTATCTTTAATTACCAACTTTGTCTTGGGGAATGAATGATAATAATACTGAGTTCCCCTTCTAGCCCAGAAGACGCACTTCTCGGCGTGGTGCCAACAAACATTTACCTATCCCGGTTGGGGTTAGGCTAAGGAATGGCAGTCTTAATAGCAGCTTAGACTGTTACCCACCATGCCTCATTTGTTGTTCTGCTTGGAGCGCTGTGGCCACTTTCTGGCTCCGTCATCAGACCCTAAATACCATTTATAACCCACGTACTCACCGATACGTACCGAGTCCAAACTCGGTGGACAGATATCTTGCATATCTGAATCTATATATTAATTATACAAAGAAAGCTCCCGGTTCCGTATTTCAGCCACTTTTTTTATATGGAGTTTCATCGAGCTTTTCTTGAAATTTTATAATGGCAACACTGATCCGCATCAGTTCGGGGTTGTGTTTATTACTTTGGGGTTGCGTTCCTGGGTAAGTTTGGTGTTAAGTTCGGTGTTTGCCACCGATAGGTATAGATTTATTGGAACTTTTTTCATTATTCTGCATGGTAAAATATTTTGCAGGAGTCTTTTTACTGCTTGCTTGCATGAGAGGATTAGGCCTACAGGGAACACCTCTGAAAAAAACACGTTTTGAAATTTAAGGTGCAAATTGAGTGAACATATAAAAACGTTATGTCACTCATATACCTTCAATTTGTGCAATTGCACAGGGATCTCCTAGTAATAAGTAAAAGCTCGTAAAATTTGTATCAGCAGCCTCGAAAACCTATTGATATAGATATTAATTTTCGGCCGAATCTGGCCGTGTATAACAAAGTGGTCGCCGTATTGGAGTCGCTATCTTGAATATTTAAATTCGGAACCGAAATTCGTAATCAGAATCCTTGAAAATCTTATATGCAATAATTTCGGTTCAATCGGATAACGGTAAGGGGGCAAAATGTAAATCGCTGTACATACAAGCAAGGCCAACTAAATAAAAGCTAGTAACAAGATTTAGTAAAACGTTATCATTATTATAATTATAGTACACTCTCATATTTATTATATGTAGAATGGGATTTTTAGAATATCAAAATATATGCAATTAATTATAAAATTTTTATTTGTTTTTTTAGAGATGGGAGGACAAAAAATTGCAATGGCATCCAGAAAAATTTGGAAATCTAACGGCAATATACACGTCTGGATTGTCTACCGTACGTTTTGCTTGGAGACCGAATATTATTATTAAGAAGTAGTTCAAATGATATAATAAAATTGGATGGTAATTCATTTCATTTCAGTGGAGCCGATTACTCCTATCATGCATTTAATCCCACCTGCCTAGGATTAATTTTTGCAAATGGTACTATTAACGTAAAGTGTATGCAAAAAACCATAGAGACCTGGTGTATAACACAAGCTTACAGTTGGCCATATGATTCCCTTCAATGCGACATAGTGCTTAGTATTGATGGCTCAAGCATTAAATTGATACAAGACAGCAGAAGTATTATTAGTAATCAGCCACATATATTGGAAATTTCACAATTTCATTTAACTGGAATTGTATCAGGATTGAATAAAAGTGAAGTTCCAACGTTGTATAATATAACTGCTCCTAACACTGACTTGTTTATCAGGCTGAAATTGACAAGAAACAAATTATTTTATCGAAAAGTCTTTCTCAGTCCGTTTTTAGGCAAGTTTTTAAAATTTGGAAGATACGAACGTAGCACTCACTAATAAAAATTTTAATTTCAGTTGTCTGCTTGATGATTTTACTCTCATTTTGTACCACGGGCTTGGTTCGAGGAGCAATAAATCTGGTTTCTATTCTTATAACGACACTAACACTTTTACTGCTTGTCAGGAGCACTCCTGTAACATACGTACCAAACTTAGGTGAGATTGAAAGGTATTTCCACATCTAAATTAAGACGTTTTTTTCAGTTCATTTATATGAATTTGCAATTATAATATCCTGCTTCACATATTTTCTGCATATTCAAACTGAAATCTTCCTTGCATTTCCACCTCCTTCACAACCGCCGAGATGGATTTCAATAATCATAAACTCCGCGCCACTAAGAATTTGCTTGGGTGTGCAGTTTATAAACGTAAGTATATTGTATATGAGGCTAAATAAATAAAGAAATAAAAAATAGTTCTCTCACTTCCAAATTACAAATTTCTTGTAATGTTCGGAGACAAGAGAAACGTGTACCGGGAACAATACATATAGCAGAGAACGTGTTAAGTGAATACAAAATGGTCCACATAAAACAAAACAATCCACTTTAATTATTTAATTTATCATATTTTCAATTGTTTAATTTATCATTGTTGTGGCGCTTCACAAGATCACGAGAAAGCGTGGAGGTTAAAAAGAATTGAAACCACGGACCGATATTTTAATAATTCTTTATTAAGGGCGACGTTTACAATACTGTTGGCAAATTAAAAACTGAACTTCTCCAACGATCGAAGAGGAATGAACAGCAAACTCGATGATGATGAGCGAAACTAGGAGCAGCACTAGGACGTAGAGGGGGCTGGTCAGGACCGTCGAAAAAAGGCAGCCTGCAGATCTTGACGATAGGCCGTTTGAGAATAGATTTCCCTCGACGAAGCGATACAACGCGAACTTTTCCGTCAGCACCGGGATGTAATGCGATCACTCTTGCGAGTAGCCACTACGATGAGGGTAGATGATCCTCTTTGATCAGCACCAGGTCCCCAAGTAAGGGTTCTTGTTTGGCCACGTTCCATTTGGATCTTTGTTGCAAGTGGTGTAGGTAGTCGCGGTTCCATCTTTTCCAGAAAGTCTCCAAGCTAACAGCTACCACCGTGAAAGCCTATTTATCGGTATATCCAAGGTAGTTGGCTCAGGAACATTGTTTAGGGGTGTCCCAATCAGGAAATGCCCTGGCGTTAAGGCGTCGCAATCTGTAGAGTCGCTAGTTAGCGGACAGAGTGTTCGAGAATTCAAGCAACACTCGATTTGACATAATACCGTTGCCATCTCCTCAAAGGTGAGGATAGTATCTCCAATAGCCTTCCTTAGATGTTGCTTCACGCTTTTGATGTTCGCTTCCCACAGTCCGCCGAAGTGTGGGGCAGCTGCCGGAATAAACTTCCACTGGGTTCCTTGAATTGCAAGGGCCTCGGCTATCTCCTTGTGAAATTGATCGGAATACTTTCTTGAGCTTTGCTCCAGTTCTCCTCCGTGTAGGTTTGTTGATGGGCATCTCGAACAATAAGAGCTACGAGGAATGAATCCTTTGGAAGGATCCATGGATGTTTGGCAGAGAACGATAGACCTTAGTGTTCCAAACGGCCACCTACTCTTAGTAAGTTGCTGCTATCCAGAAAGGGTTGAAGCGCTAAAAGAAAGCTTTTGGCGTGCAGGGTTTTGTTCATCTGTAACGAGCTAATTTCTGATGCAAAGTATCTTTGTTGTACCGCTTTGACCCAGAATTCTAGTGAATCGCATAACTCTGTAACCGATAAAGCTTGAACCTGACGTTGGTCGCGAGGCGATCGAAGATTTAAGATGAAGCGCCTTAGGTAAGCTGTGATTCATAATAATCGGTTTAAATCGGAAAAGCGATGGAGCAGATCCCACTCCTCAATCACAGAAGTTGTGTGATGGACTGTTAAGCCTACTCTACAATGAGCCCACCATCAAACCATGAACTAACCGTGGTCAGGATTTAGTACTCTATCGATACATCGCGTAAATAAAACATGTCGATGTATGTGTTGGAACAACCTTTGACAGTTCGAAAGCAATTTCACTAGGGACGCTGTTTTAATTTAAATTTTCACACAAATATTTGACGGTTGTCCCTGACAACTTGCTAACACGATGAACCGGAAATGAACAAAGTTCATTTTTAGTAATAAATTTTCTTTGTTCGGCCCTGTTTTGGTTTGTATTTAGAACATGGTTGGCTGACATGTTAACAACTACACTAACAAGAAATCGTGGTCAAACCCACACAAACGCGCCTATTTCTTTCTTTAGTCAAGAGCCAGAGAAAAGTGGATTTTGGTGTGGCCGTGGCAAGTTGGGTAGTTGGTTGGTTGATTGTAGAGTAGGCATTACTGCCTTTTCTTCACAGCAGACGAGACTCTGATCGGGAGGTTCGTGAACAGAAGGCCACTGGGTCGAGGGTGCAGCTAGCCACGCAGGCCCGTTCCACCAAAGAGTGTGGGCAACCAATGCGGATGCATATAATCCTCGCGTAGCGCAATCAGCAGGATTTTGGACTGATGGGACATACTTCCAAGAGTTGCTGCCTTTAAGTAGAATTTGAATTTCTGAAGCGCGATTAGCTATAAAACTTTTCCATCGATGTGAGGGTGAGGTTACCCAAGCTAGCACAGTGGTAGAGTCCGTCCATAAATGCACTGGGCAGTTAGAAAGCTCTAGCACTTGGCGCACGTAGCTGACAAATTTAGCTAAAAGGAGAGCGCCGCACAACTCTAGTCGAGGAATTGTAATGCGTTTGAGTGGAGCCACTCGTGATTTGGCTGTGAGAAGGGTCACCTGAATATTATAGTGAACAATCCTGATATAGACAACCGCAGCGTAGGCTAGTTCAGAGGAGTCGCAGAATCCATGAAGTTCTACTGATAGCTGACTAGAATGCATCCCAATCCATCGATCTATCTTGATGTCCTCGATGTTAGTAAAGTCACTACAAAATTCTCGCCATTCCAGAGCTAAATGGGCAGGCAATGGAGTATCCCAACCAATTCCTGCTGTCCATAGCTTTTGCAGCAGGATTTTAGCCGATACAATGATTGGGGAAAGCCAGGCGATCGGCTCATAAAGTCGGGCAATAATTGATAAAACTTCTCGCTTAGTTGAAATGAGCGTATCACATTTGAAGCTCAGACGGATTCGAAACTCATCATTGAAAGGGTGCCATTCTAGACCAAGAGTCTTAACGCCATTATCCAGTGATAAATCAAGGGGGTGTTGTAACTTTTGGCTTTCATCCAAATGATCTAATAATTCCTTTCTATTGGAGGACCACTTTCGCAAGTTAAGATGAGCCCTGATGCTGAAGTGTGAGAGCTTCTGAAATCGAATCTGCTCCAGATAAAACGGGCTAATTTCCTGAACGGGAATAGGTTTCATATGACCTAATTCCATGTACTCTGTCATAAATTCTGAGTATGGCCGGGCTAGAGCAGGATTGCTGACGAATCGGTTTTCCAAACGTTGTAAAGACCTCAAGGCACCCTCACGAGACTCTCCCAGAGAATGGAAATCTTTGTCCAGAAAGGGCAGTCTCACGATATATCTCCCTGACGAATCTCGAGTTGTCGTCTCGTCGTAGTACTGAACGCATTCTTCATCTTCTGACGAGGCCGGCTTAGAAGAAGGAACTTCCTCGATCTCCCAGAATTTGCTGTAGGCTTACATCAGTTTGACAATGGAATGAGGAGAATTGTTGACGATGATGTGTATACACGTCGTCCTCTTCCTGAATGGGACCGGAGAGGATCCAACCTAGAGTTGTCTCTTGGACAATTGGAGTTCCGCTACTACCTTTCCGAATGCCTCCGAGGATCAGAGATGAATAGACATCAGCTCCGATAATCATATCTATACTGCGAGATTTCTTGAAATCAGGATCGGCCAGTCGTAGATCTCGAATATGCTCCCACTCATTCAGCTGCAAAGTGTGGTTAGGTAGCAGCCCAGTGAGCTTGGGTAGTACTAGGCCTCAATGGAAAGCAACACTTGTTCATCAGTATTAGAAAGTATTTCAAGAGAAACAGCTCGACGAGCAACTCCTGCTGACGACGTCCCTAATCCAGCGATAGGGATATTGACCTTGCGTCTTGAAGGCAGAAGCTTCTGCACGATGGAAGCAGATATAAAAGTCGCCTCAGAGCCTTGATCGAGCAAAGCCCTAGCAGTGGTAGTTTTACCATTGCTAGCTCGCAGAGTTACTAATGCTGTGACGAGTAAAACAGTCTTATTCTTTTGACGGTGACAGGCCGTATGAGACGTAACGATAGCTAACGATGTGTTGTCCTTCAGGTTATCAGAGGAGGTCTTTTGGCTCGAAGACGCAGAGGTGTTCTCGTCTGAATGCGTTGGGTGAGAATCCAAATGCAACATGGTATGGTGCTTACCCTGACAGGTTTGACATCGCTTATTATTAGAACACAAATAGAGAAGGTGTTCTGATGAGAGGCAATTAAAACAAAGCTGGTATTTGGTCACTAGATTTCGCCGTTGATCAATAGGACTTTTACGAAATGTGGGACAGAACATCAACAAGTGTTTCCCCTTGCACGCAGGGCATTTACGACTAGAAGTGGCAACGTGAACTTTGCGTTGACTATTGGACGTTGCGGAATTAGATTTAGAAAATTTCCTCCCTGCAGAATCAGAGGTGGCAGATACTGACTCCAAAGCGCGAACCCAAATTTCAAGGAATGCTGTTAAGAGATCGAAAGTAACAAATAGAAATTCCTTGTCTGAGATTGAATTTTCCCACTGTAGCCGTGTATGAGCATCCAATTTTTGGACCGTAATATAAATAAGCCAACCAGACCATTCTTTTACGGGCCTTCCCAAATTCTCTAAGGCCTTGAGAATATCCATTGTTTCGTCTAGAATGCGTTTGATGTCGAAGCTAGAGTCGGCTACTGGCAAGGTCATGAGTGATTTAAGAAGCACGTTAATGAGGATTCTTTTATTTTCAAAACGCTGTTCAAGAATGTTCCAAGCACTCACATAATTAGCGTTGGTTATTGATAAGTTTCGCAATAATTTTTCCGCCTCACCTCTTAGATTGGCCTTGAGGTACTGAAGGCGTTGAGCATAAGCTGGGATTGTCTCCAATTAGCGCTTTAAACATATCCTTAAAGGACGGCCACTCTAGATAATTGCCCAAAAAGTGAGGAATAGTGATCGTAGGGAGCTTCGCTTGATTAAGAACAATAGAAGTGTCATTTTCTCGCTGGGAGGAAACTTCACCTTAACGATTTGTAGAAGTTTGTGGATGATTAGATAAACGATCCTTAAGATAACCCATTGCCTCAGCATAGCTACACTCGATGTCAGAATAGATGTCTTTAGCAAAGTAGTCCATAGAATAATCGGAAGCTGAAGCCAGTTCATAAATTTCCTCATGCAGCGCAGTGTACTGAGACCAATACTCTCTCAACAAGTCGATTCGTCCTTACATAAATCCTACCGTTTGCTGTCTTTTGCCGGTTTTTTCAAAGTTAATAATAAAGTTTGAAATGCGCCTGCTCGATAATTCCGTTTTAGCTATTAGCGTTTCTAGGTCACTGTTGGACCTCTCACCTCCGTCTTCGCTCATTGTAAGAAAGAGTTAAAAAAATTGGATTGAACTCACCAAGGTCTCTTGAATGAAAGTATGATGACGATGGAGTCCCGTTTGCCTGGTAGATCGAACTGTAACCGTTTGCGATGGTTGATGAAAACTTAGAGTTCTAAAAATTCGAGTAATAAGGTGTTCAATAGGCGGCAATCTCATTGAACAATAATAAGCGGCTTCATTTGTTAGTTTTCAGGTAAACCGAACAAAGTTCACTTTGAGTACTTTGGTTCCACGAAAAGTTGTTGCACTAATGCAGTCAGTATTTGATGTAGCACAATTGGAATGCCGGTGGCAAGTGCACTGGGTTACAATGGCAAAAAAACTTAGAAGCTGAGAGGCAGCACGTGGACAGCGCGTGGACACGATCGGATTCAGACTTCCACGTGCACGCGAGTTTAGCGAGATCCTGTGGAAAAGCGGCACTGAGCACTAATTTCACGTACTTCCCTTTAGCACAGGGATGGTGGCATGGGTTATAGCTTTCACGTTCCGCAAGAACAGGCTTGGGATAAGAGAACGGTACCGAGCAACAGGTGCTAAATAGTACAACTCCCGCGAAAGATGCTAGTTTCCCGGCCGATGCACCAAAAAATGTTGTGGCGCTTCACAAGATCACGAAAAAGCGTGGAGGTTAAAAAGAATTGAAAGCGCGGACCGATATTTTAATAATTATTTATTAAGGGCGACGTTTACAATACTGTTCGCAAATTAAAAACTGAACTTCTCCAACGATCGAAGAGGAATGAACAGCAAACTCGAGACTATCGGGTGGGTGCCGGTATGCGACCGTTAGGTTCGTCTGCTTACCTGTTAGCGTCTCTCGGTGAATGTGGTGGTAAATGATCGTCACCCAGTTGGGCCATAACAATCATAATTTTTTTTAAATCGCTCAAACACAAATTTTATTTTGACAGAGTTTTTTTGCAGTCTGAGAACACCAATTTTTTATTTTTGTAATAGTTAAATCACAAAAAATTCAAAATTATGATATTATTTATGCAAGGAAACATATTTTAGCCTCTAAGACTTAAAGCGCGACTTCTCGAGGACTAATGAACCAAATTCTGCAAACGAAGAGGCTGTGCTTAAGGGAGGAGAGGAATACGAAACAAGCTACTTTTAGAGTATTTATTTTATTTTTGAGGGGAAAATGGTTTGCGCTCAGTTTTCGCCTCTCCACTTAAACCCTCAACAACTTTAGATGAAATAAGGAGTCGAATGTCTCATTAAATTTCCTTTTCAAAGCTGCTTCTTTTATTAAATTTGGTTTATTAATTCCCCAAAAACGCGCTTCAAACTAACAACAAGAGATAATAAAATACATCTTGAACTTAAATTGAAGGCATTCTCTTGAAGACTTTAAAATTTGTACTACTAAAGTACCTCAATAGTGTTCTTTTTAACAATAATCGCAATCGTAAGAAGATGACTCGAAAATGATTTTACAAATGTAAATGTTAGCAATTTTGTAATCAGAGGGGATAGAAAATTCACCAAGCATTCAATTGAAAGACAGTGTTGTCCGCTTTTGAATAAGCTAGTAAGCACTTTCACCGGATTCATAGATAAATTACGGTGATCAGCAAAAACACAATCAAAATTTCAAGGGCCACTCAACAAAAGCTATTATGAATTCAGCCCTTCCGCAGGTACATAGCGCCGCACGCACGCAATTGATAAAGTATGACCGCTTGTTTACCAAACACCCTGTATAGTTCCCAAAAGCCCTCCAGCTTCTTGGTATGGTCATCAAAATATTGTGGTTTTTGGAAAATTCTCCTTCCTTAAAATCGGAATTGTGACAACTTTGTAATGACATTAACTTTTAGTTTTTATGGGTCATTCAAATTTTTGAGAATTTGCCACATTCGTGCACGCTTACAACTTCAGGTCTATTAAAATATATTGTCGAAAACAAACAAATGTCTTTAAAACATTTTCAATATCTTCCTAAACGAGTTACTCATTTGTTAACCCGAAATCTTACAAAAGTGTTGAATATTTTCTCTACTCATGATTAAAGTAAACCTAAAAGTTTCTAGAGCAGACAATGTTTTCTCCACACTTTTATCCCAATGGTCTCAGCATATGCCGTGTTGTCGGCGAACCCCATATGCGAGAAATCCGGCCCGGAATCGTTTACCAGATTACTTCGGGCTGGGCCTCTTGTTTTACCTGTTTTCTGGAGGTACCTCTTGTGGCCTCTCCAGCATAAGTTCCATGATGCTGCCTGGTGTTAACCGGCCTAGCTCCAATTTCACGAGTGCTCTCCTATCTGCCACCGGCTATAGATGAAGAGCGCATACTCAGCATTGCCCCTACTACCTACGCAATACAGGTACTCCGGCGAGTGCTTTTCCAACCTTGTTCAGGTAATGCCGAAAACACCTGTGTCCGTTCAGAAACTGCGTTATTTAATAGTCCACCTCGCCATGTTTCCTGCCAATCCACAGTTCGATCGGTGAAAGCAGCCTGGCAGGACACCGCCCACTTTCCTCACCATCCCGCAGCTCTTCCAATCTACTCAAGGCGTGACATCTTTCCTCCTTTCTGACTTGCTTTCGCCCGGTTTCGGGTTTTCTGGTGTAGATGGTTTTTCTTTCCATTGCAGGGAATTTAATAGGGATCATCCCCGCAATGATGAGGAGTGCCGGTTCTGATACTGTACAGTATGTACAGGCCACCTTAAGAGCACCTCATCTCTACACGACGGCTAGACATTTTCGATTAACCTTCAACTTCATTTGGTCCCTTCATATCTCAACGTCGTATAACAGTTTACACTGTGTTCCGTCCATCAACAGGCATCACTTACAAGGACTTCGAGCCGCTGGTATTAGCCATAATTCTGATCAGGTATGCCATATTCGTTGCTGTCCTGTCTGCCGCACACCGGATCTGTACTCCGAAAGTTACTTTGGAATCAATCATCACCCCCGGTACCTAGCTGCATGTTTCGTCAGCACTCGCTCGCCATCCACCTTCATGGGTAGGACAGTGCTGATCCCCCTCTTCAAGAGGATGACTATCTCTGTCTTGGCCACGGTCAGTAACAGTCCGTGGTAAACCATCTACATATTTACCGTTTTAATTTTTGCATTTGTCTTTTTAATTAGCGGGTTTTAAACTTATCACCTTTTGATATCTTTTCGAATTTCCATTTTTAATTTTTCTTCCCTATTAATTTTCTTATATTTTTGGAATTTTGTTTTTTTACTAATTATTTTCCAATATACAGTGCATATTAAAAGATTTTATCTCAATCTTTCTGTACTTTTATATACAGGGTGCCCCAAAAAATAGTGATAATCGG
>QYTT01095875.1:13011-26518 GCA_006980735.1 Dasypogon diadema
CTAATTATTTTCGCTAATTTTTTGCCCCAACAAATTAACTCTACAGCTGCACCATCTTACATCCAATAGATGCAGTTAAAATTACGAAAGTTTTCGAAATCTCCAGCGCGAAAGTAGAACTAGAACCTACTTTTGCGCTGGCTCCCAGTTTCAAAGTGAAATTTTTAAAGAGATAAAAAATACAACTCTGTCGAGTGAAGCGTGGAGACAGAAAATAATCTGTAGCTCCACGCTGTATTGGAAACGCGTCTTTAAGCATAATTTACAGCACTTATTAGAACTAATTATTTGTTGAAAGAGCATTTGTTAAAAACTCGTGCGTGGTTCTAACAACACACTTACATTCATTAAGAATGGAGTAGGGCATGTGTTTTTAATATTCTCTTATGGAAGTATATGAAGAAATAATCTACATTTGAAATAAATTTATTTACATCAATGGATTTCTAGTACACCTATGAAACATGTGTCTATTAAATATTATAATCGCATCCATGTTTGTGCTCTGCTAATATTTTCAGAAGTTACTAAAATAAAATAAATAAACACACCATACTTTTATTAATGGTACTAAAGAAGAAAGAAGCTGCTATCGTATAAAAAATGATATGGTTAAAAGTTATCATATGTGAGTATCATATTATTACTTGTGTGGCCTGAAATACTTAACGCCTTAGCTAACCCTAATTCTTAATTAACACTCATGTCATGCAACCACACAAATCTTTTTATACTCTGGGTGTAGGGAATTATAAGTTTATGCACACGTTTGTAACGCATACAAATATTCATTATACACAGAAATAAACTATATTGCCACTAATGACAGTAAAAAAATGTCCGTCTGCCCATCCATCTTGAGAACTCCTTAAGCTAGAGACTTGAAATTTGGTACGTCATTAAAATTGAAAGATCAAGTTTGTAAATGGGCCAATTTGGACAACTCTTTAATAGGGTTGCCATATGAAACGTTCAGCTATATCAAATAAAAAATCGTTATTTTCCTTCTAAAACGATAACATTTCAAGGTAGATTGATAAAATTCAGCAAACAAGTACTTTAGTAAAATTAGAATATCCCTGCAGAAAATGAACCAAATCGGGCAAACCTTTCAGAGGGCTGCCATATAAAAGTTGGAAATGTAAATGGTTTCCAAAAGTTTTTGCGATCGCAATGAAAATACGCTTATATAGGTCTTCCAGCTCACTGATTTCGAATTTGGAGTCGAACTTTTGAAATTCAAAATCGCAGTTCTAATATACCGGACAAGATTTGTCAGCGGAATGTTCACGAATGTAATGGGTTTTAGGATTGCTGTTTACGAATATGACATTAGTTTTTATGAACTCCAGATGACAGGTCCAATATGGCAGACACATTTTTGAGAGATGTGTGGAGTAGTTATGAAAACATGTATTAGATATATATTGTCGCTGTAAACCGGAACTATTGTATGTCCACTAAAGCAAATTTTACAGGAGGGCTGTTTTTTTGAAACCATGATAATTTAAAAATAACAAAAGGAATTTCATGTTAAAATTCAAAGAAATTATTAAAATTCGATAAGTGGTAAAAAGATATGGCAATCACAAACGTTCCAATTTCTCTCCTGTAAAATTTACTTTAATGGATTTACAATAGTTCAAATTTACAATATGACGCAAAAAATTGCAATATTTTAGTGGAATGTTCGTAAAATAAGGAACTTAGTAGTTTTAGGATTGAAGATTACGAACTTGAGATTCTATTTTATAAAGTTCAATAAAATGAATGCAGTATTGCGGATATCATTTTAAAAAGTTTCATAGATTACATAATATACAGAGTGCACTAAAGGTAAAGGGGCGATGGAATATCTAGAAAAGTTGAGAAAAATGTTTTGGGAAAAATGTTTTGGAAAAAAATTGAAGGCCAAAAGGGGGACTAAACTCAGGATTCAAATTTAAGGGTCATTTACAGGTGAATTTCATTTTTCATACACCGAAAATTCAGAGAATAACCACTGCTCCCAATTGATGCCCAGCTTGAATGGATATATTAATTTTAATCTCAAACTTTTTTGAAATTTCAAAGTCAAATGTTCAAGAAAAATAGTTCAACCATTCCTTTTTCATACTTTATAAACCTTGACTTTGTTTTGCATCATAATTTATCACTTGATAATATTGATGCATCATATAAAATCCTTTTAAGCAAATTTTATGGAAAATTATGATAATTGAAAAAGATCACATTAAAATGGATTTTAACGAGTAATAAACCCCTTCTGGTGAATAAGGTTAACCTGCAAAGTTATCAGATTATATCATAATTACGATATATTTAATTTCAATGGCTTTATTTTACCCAACATTTTAAGATATTAATCCAGTATTTACACATAAATCAATGTCATATTGGCTAAGATATGGGTCCCTTAAAATTAAATGGGTTCGTGCAGTTGTCGAGGCACCCCCCAGTACTTTACAGAATAATTTATCAAAGTCCAAGCAAAAGCCACAGTAAAGGTTTTAAAAACAACAGTTCTGGCCCCAATTACTTCGCTTATGATGCTAATTTTACGCTGAGCTCATCAATGATTTATGTATGTATATCCCCAGAAATTTTTTTTATATTTCATTTTTTAGTGGGAATAAAAGGACCAGGAACTTTGCGGAACGAACCCATTGGTGTCGGTCTAAACAAATTTCATTAACTTTATTTGGGGTTGGCATTTTTTGCGGTTTAAGAATAACTTTGAGCCCTAAATTTAATAAAATCTTGTCGAAAAGTTAGATATTTATTTTTCTTTGCGAAAGGTAGAAGTTAGATATAATTGATTTTTGATGTGGAAACTTTTCATAGGGAAGGTTATTCAATGAACTGTAAAAATTGTTAGAAAGAATTGCAGAAGAATTTAATCTTCCCTACAAAATATATTAAAATAATTATCTTGAGCATGTTTTATACAAAAAATGAATTAAATTTTAATTCAATTAACATTTGTTCTTGTGTTCATTATTTAAAGGATTAAATTCTCATGACTGAACAAACATTTAATATCTGTTTTAAAAACTCTTCTTTTAAGAAATTACAAACGCAAAATAAATTATCTGCTGCAGCAGTAAAATTTCACATTGTACCTTAAGGACCCATTTACCACACAAGATTTTCATGAACCCCTTTATTGCAGAGCATTTATGATAACTACAATCTGAGAAGATTGCTTATATTGCTGCGATTTTTTATTTAAGTATGCGCACATTAAGCAATCTTTCAGAATTTTTGAATATTTTATCTTACTATCATAAATTAGTCCTTTATTTTGCATGAATACGAATTTAACCGTTTTCAAATGTAATTTTTTACGAGGCTTTCACTTACTATCGATCTCGTAAGTGCTGCAAATTTGAGGTGTTCCTTTTCACGCTATTTATCGAATATAAGTTATAAATAAAAGTTTCCTAAAATTCTGAGAACAAATAAGCTTCAATACATCTACACCAGTAACATGGAAAGGGACCAAGTGTATAAAACTAAAATATTTAAATAATTATTTCTTGCCGCGCCGTTAAATAATTTCAAATTCATTAACTACAGTTAAAATTCCTACAATTACGTTAGATTTTGAATCTGAATAGGTATACTATAGATGTAGGTATACTATAGTTGCATATACAGATATATATACATATTCTATGGCGATGTTATAACCCCTAATTGTATTAATGCCCGACTAGTCAGTAGAAGTCAGTCGGTATCTATATAAAAGGTGTTAACGCATTTCCTGCACATAGTCTGTTAGAATTTCTATAGTATAGTATAGATATCCACTATCATGATCAAATTTGCGGAATGCAGATTTGTTTTTATAGTTTGTATCACTTTCGTCCAATTTACGGAATAAATGCCATTTCTGGATGCAAGTGAAATCGATTTGTCTTAAAGTCTTGAAACGACTATGTCTTAAACATATCTACTTGGCAACCACACTTATTCCAACCTAATTCTCGTAGCAGTCTGAACATAATATCTCACTTTATAACTGGAAATAGGGTTAAATATCCATGCGAGATGTTGATTGCCTCACACGAGCAACTTCTCGTGTGTGCCCTAAATGCAATCTAAAGCCAACAAAATGAGACAATTAAAATCCACAGATATTCCACCACCAATTTTAAAGTCAATTAAGAAGTGTATTTGGAAGTTATGGCCCATAGCTTCCATATATTTCGGAAGCATGAGTAGCATATGGCAGCGAAGGGAACAGCTCGAAATTAATTACTACAAGGATCTTTATCCACCCCACGAAATGAATTCTGTGGTTGATATGATGCCATTTACTCTGGCACAAAATATGTGGAATATTGCCTAAATACTTCGAACAAAGGTCTGTGCAGGAGAAGAGGGCATATATATTTTTCAGATTTAATGCTTTTGCTGATATTAATTAACTGAAAATGTAATCTGTAATCTGATTTACTAATATCACGGAAGCACATTTAGCTTAATGTCCTTGAACTAGCAGATGTACATTAATGTACCCGGCCCCACCCGAGTCCGTAAAGACGTATTGTAATATATTGTGAGTAAATTATATTCGTAGGCTATTATATGATGACTGACAAACATAAGCTAGGTTCATTATGCAGTAAGTCTTTTTTCTAGTTAGTTAAAAGAGACTTGTACCCACATTAGCGAAATGTAATAATTGTCCTTTCTTTATCGTAGATCTAGTGTATTCTAACTAATCGCTTGTAACGTCTAAATATATTCACGTAGAAAGAAGTAAACCGTTAATCAAATCGAACAAACCTTTCATAGCGCTTTGAAGTACATAGATTAAATTTGGCAAATAGATACTTTATTAAAATTAAAACATCATCGGATTTCAAATGATGTTAAAATTTAAAGCATTCATTTTTAACGATTCTAAATTACGACACGAAAAAATACAGCGCTCGAGACTGGGACGCTGGGCTTTTTCGTGTCGTTATTTAGAATCGCTGAAAATAAATGGATTGGAATTTAACATCATTTGAAATTAGAATTTCTTGATTCTAGTAAATGTTTAGAAATGCAATTTTACCTAACTTCAGCTGGTTAAAATTGAAAATGTTTACTCTAAAATATCATGGCAGAAAATGAACAAAAGCAGACAACTGCTTTGGAGGGTTGCGATATGAATCTTATGTGTTTCCTTTTTTCCTGCTCTAACGCCAAAGTGATTTATCGAACGCAAGATTTATGTTTCATGTTGTTTGGTATAAAAATATCTAAAATATATATTTTTTGTCTTTTTTACAAAAATGTCTACATACTATCGCACATAAGTGTACAAAAAGTTATGGGATGGTGGAATATCTCCAGGGAAGTAGGTAGGAAAAATGTTTGGGTCAAAAATTCAAGGGCAAAAAGAGGAGTACTTGGAACACAACATTTTTGATGCCAGAAATGGAAACAAAGTAAAATTTTACATTTGAATATGCGATTCGCTAAGGACTTATGGTTTCTAGGGGAAATTTCAAGGCCAAAACACTTCTTAGATCTACATATGATAATTATGCAGTTTGAACAAAATTCTTAAGACAAAAGTTTTGGAACATAAAAAGCCGCACTTAACAATTACTTTGACGTTATTTACTCTCAAATGTTATCTCTAAGATTTCAAAATATTCGACTGTCCCGTTACATTTTACATGTACATAGGTATATGTAGGATATCATAAATTTAAGTAATGGTTTCTAATACCTAGAAATATCTATCATACAAACAAACAGGGTATCATAGTTAAAGTGACTATCTCTATCTAATAGGGATAGTGTTAGGTATGAGAGATTTCCCAGTAGGAAATCGAGCAATTGATGAACACGGTAATGAATAATTTCAGCGAGGAATAACAGAAGTCGATATCATCAATGACATAGTAATGCAAAGGGTAAGATAACAGAGACTATTGATGACAACGGAATGCATAAGGTATGGTACTAGAGAAATTTACGTTTTCTGGTTCGTTGTATTGGGTTTTTAGTTTTGAGCGAAAGTTCTCATATACTTATGGGAATAGAGGAATAGAGAAGAACGGCAGTAAAACTTATGAAACCCTACTTTTATCCTTACATTTCCATCAATGAATCAATGAAAGATAATGCACCAAAGAGTAATTCATGAATTTGCAATGACACTCCTGTGTTAAAATTCATTGATATTGGGAATGTATAGTAGTGTACGTATGTTCATTACTTCATTAATGAAGTAATGAACACAATTCCTACTGGTTCGTCTAGTTCATGAAAATAAATTTCAATTGACTTTAATAGCACTTTATTTGTTTTTATATTCTACAGATTTTTACTCCTTACGATTTTCGTGTTACACTCACTTTTTTGGTCATCCGTTCTTGAACACCTTTTGAACTTTTTTCATCATCAGCTATTGCAAAATTCCTCCTTCAGCAAAACTGAATTCGATGATTTCTTTAACCCTGATCAATTTTTATGACTCTGCACCTTTTGCAGTATTACAACTTTTAATTGTAATTCGATCGGTCTCGTGAATGTCATCATTAGTTAATTTTTAATTTTCATTAGTTAAATTTTAAAAGCATTTATTCCTACCTTTGATTGAGGTCAGGAACCGTTCAATAACTGATATTTTCATTATCTAACAATAGCTAGTGGCACTTGACATTTTTTGTGGCTGTTCCTTAGGACAGTTTATTTAGTTTCACTAAACATGATTTGTATATGACTCTGCTGCCATATTATAGAGAACAAGGCCTTGTAAATGCCTACTTATTCATTCTTCTACTCCTCCTCTTTTAAGAGATTCGAATTATAAAGTTAAAATTTTGGTAGTTCTGTTACCATTTTTTCATAAGTACATAAATTGCTAAAAAAGAGCTGCAAGTATAGTATTCAATTTTCTTACATAATTTCAATCCCTCGTCTCAAAGCCGTATCTAATCTGCATCCTTTTCTATGAACAATAAAAAGAAAAGTTTTCCGAAAATCAAAACGGGAAGAGACCTACAATGAGGAGGGAGTCCTATCTTTAATACTTAAAATACCATTAGCATTCAGAAATAAAATATTATTTCGCTTAACAACGACATTGAGAGAATTCTCGCCTAAGGCAGGGCGATACTGATCTCTTAACCCTCGATTCAGCTATTTCTTCATTATCCCACAATTATCCGGACATTGTCTTAACTGGTCATCTTAATATACATATATATGGAAGTCTGGTTCGAAGGGTTCTGATTAAAATTGCCTGGAATCCTGTCCTACCTGATACCCTCAACTTTCTTGCCTCTGCCGCGACAATATTCTCAAACAATTTGAAATAGTGATTCGAAAAGTGAAATGATCGTGTCACAGTTGCATTAGTGCTTTAGGAAAAATCACTGACGATATCCGCTGCAATATTTCTTCAGACCAAATGACAGCCTTGATCTTACAGAATCTTTCGATAGCGTTGACTATGCTCTTCTTATTCATAAGCTTGCGGACTTGTTCAATTTCGCTCCATGCTTTCTGTCCTTTCTATTACGAATGCAATCATATTCCAGACCGATTACCAATGGCGTTTTGCAAGGATCTATCATTGGGCTGGTATTGTTTTCTTGCTTTATAAGTGATTTGCCATTCGTTCTAAATTTTTGTAGTTATCATATTTACGCCGATAATATACAACTTTATTTCTCTCGTCCTTTAGACCTTATTGGAGCTCTTGTTATTAGATTTAATAACGATCTCGCTTACATTGCGAATTGGGTTTCACGTAACAAGCTAGTTCTTAATACCAATAAATCTAATCTAATTATTATATATGGTACTGAATTAGGTCATTCACAATTTCCTGTTTTGCGTATTAATAATTCTAGCTTACTACATAAGGTTAGGAATATTGGTGGTATTATAAATAATACCTTATCATGCATGGCACGATCATGTCAATAAGTGTCCTCGGGAAAGTATATGGTACCCTTAGAAAACGCACCTAATTCCACAGACTACTTGACCATACCTTATCATAGCTCTGACTCAATGTTCTCCTACTGCTGTGAAATATGTGCTAAGACTGAATCAATTTCAGCTAGGAAGATTCAGGTGGCTTTCAATTTGACAGTGAGATACGTACATGGTTTGAGGCGGTACGATCAGGTTTCTCAGCATAGAAATAGCATCCTTGGTTGGAATACATTTACGTATTTTGTGTGTTTTACGTGTTTTGTTAAACACACAAAACACTATTTATCTCTACTTATACCAATTCTTCAAAATATCAACTCTGAAAGGCAATTTTTAGTGTTGACTATTTAATTATGGAATTTTCTTCCTTCTTCACTGAAGATGGCTGTTGGTGCCAAAAGTTTCAATAGGGAGCTGTTTGGGTTCCTATGTAGCTGATGATTCCTAACGATATCAAGGTCTTGTAAAATCTTGTACATTAAATTACGTTAAATTTTAAGTTAGATTTTTACCCATATTTTTTTTGCCACAATTGTTATCTTTAAGCATAGTTTGATGGTGTCCTCTGAAGTACTACTTTACAGTGCGTTGTTACATACTGTTTTCCCGTTTCCTTCTGCACTTAGTTTTTAACCTGCACGAATATTAGTTAAACTTTCTGTGGATGGTAATATAAATAAACTGAATTGAATTGAATTGTTATAGAAAATTTCAAGAGGGTCGAGGGTACCACCTCAACGGTTATACTTCCAAGATTGAATGCTAAAAATCAATGGTTTATCCATTAAAATATTAAGATCACAATGCTTTCAGGAAATCAATGCAAATAATTTGCACTCTTGTTTAATAACACCTAAACCAAAATTCTTAAAAATTATTGAATTAGTAATAGTAGATTATTAATCTTGCGTTTAGGTGCAAAATAGCAATAGTAGATTTATGAGAAATGAACATATATTATTGATTACAATAAAGTATAATCTGTTGAAAATAATAGTAACGTTAAAACAAAGTCAAGGAAAATAAAAGACTACTTTCAGATATCTGTACGAAACTGGTAAGATGATTCTGTAAACAATTTATATATTTCAATTTATCTTTAATTTGAACAGGGAACTCAAAAGCATTTTATCCAGATACAGGTACTCCAAACAAATATAATTAATGTAAGAAATTTTAACCGACTGCTTTCATAGCGATCTAAAACACATACAAGTTACATACTTTCAGAGTTTTCCTAATGGTGTCGATGTTTTCGTTGCACTTAAAAGGAAAAAGTTTTAGTAAGGAAGAAAGCAAACTTTTGAGCGACATCAATCTTTTAATTTCCTTCGAAGTTTTAAAGTGTGAGCAGTAAGTTTTGTCAAAGTTTAGACATAGCACCATCCTGATAGCATGAAAGTTTTTCGCTTAAAACTTGGTAAAACATACAATTAACCTTTTCTGCGTGTAATTTCAGAGCAACATTTCCATTTCTTGTTTTATTCAAGATAAAATGAAATTGGACTTTTATTCACACTTTTGCTTTAGTATAATTCAAAGCACCATTCGAATATTTTATGCACATTGAAAATGATTCGTACTTCAAATTAATTGGAACTGCTACAGATAAGGTGACAACTTGAACGTAAAGAGAATGTACAATTTATAATTCCAAATATAAATAAGTATATGATATTTCTAAGCTTAGGTTTCCGCCGTGGCAAATGAGTAAAAGGTCAGAATCACTGAAGGAAGGGCTGTATAGGAGCCAACGTCAGAGTTGAAAGCTTCTACAAGAAGAAGAATAATTTTACAAGGAGATGACCTTCAAAGTCGTTATTAGCTTAGCGTAGTCGCATACAGAATGGGATAAATGACTTCGAGGAGCTTGGGATTGGATATAGGATATATCATGATCAACTGCAAGTTACAACTGCACATTCTGTTTCAGCCTTAGCCACGGAAAGAGACGGCGCAAATCATCTTATTAGACGGGTCAGCGATATGTTACAAAGACGTATCGTAACAACCATGGTAAACGGTAAATCTACGATTATCGCGATCACAATAGACTATTGATGAAAAGCAGAACGCTAACACTACTACTTTAGCTGCTGTTTGTAACTGAGTTGCTAAACATATTCTAAGAAATTGGGTTTCACATGCATGTCGATGGGTGAACCCAACATTTTTAAAACGATCTATGTTAGTGACTCAAAAGTTCCATTGGATGCTATAACAAAAATATCCTCCTTCGAAAATGGTTATCAGGTGGTCATAAATTACCATCTTTTAAACTGAAGTCCAGGCTACAGAATCGACACTAGCTACGCTTTTTTCAGACTACTAAGCTATGCTTTAAGATCGGTTTTTTCAAAGTTTCGAGCCGAAACTGTAATGCGTTTGCGACACCAAACTGAAGTTACTCTCGAAAAATAAAATGTTAAGTTTACTCCAGTTCTCTGCACAAGAAAACTTGCTATTGGAAACTGGAAACATAAATCAGTATAATGATTTGTAGCCTTCGGTATTCAAAAAACCACTCAGCATATTCTTTATGAAGCTGAATAAAGCGCTGAATAAATTGGTAGAAACCTTACGACTTTCTCTAATGTTTGTGCTTTTCCTGGTAAGATTATTATAGATCAAAGCTTGTATACTTTTACAGAATTAAAATCTCCGCACAATAGACTTTTATTTGACCGTACACATATTCCGTTAAAATTTGTGACACACCTACAGGTACCACAGAGTCAGGAGTTAACCTGACAAACAAAAAACCAAGTGAAAAGCATAAAGTGATGAACATTTACAGGTAGATTTGCATTTTTTACACTCCTAGTGTATATTTTGTTTATAATGTGTAGACAACCTATAAAATGCATAGTGCGTAGCCAATATAAATTCTTGGTAGACAACAGCCAAATTTATATGCTTGGTATGTAGAGAAGCATATCTATTTATTTTCTACTCTACGGTTGCGTATAAAATACGTGTCGGTAAAAATCAGCTTTTCTGCTCCTCAATGAAGTGCGGGAGGGAACAAGAGGTAACCCCTTGGATGTCACCATCCCCTTAGACCCCCACAGGTGGAGCTATAAAGTACACTTATTCACTTTTGGCACTGAAAATCGAGTTTTTGCATCAACTAATAGGATCTGATTTATTCTAATGTCGATTTTATATTTTAGTTACATATACAGGGTGTTCCAGTTAAAGTTACCAAGCGAACGTCAGCGCTAGGTTTCCACGAGACAAATCAAAAATTGAATGAGTGTTGAGGGATCTATCCTAATGGTTTTCGAAATAATGACTTTTGAATGTTTTTTGGTTACCTTTCAGCACGAAGGTCGTATAGCTTTCAATAAACATGATTTATGTACGATCCTAATAATATATCGTATAGTAGTAGCTCATACTTTCCACTTTAGTAGCAGTAGTAGCTCATACTTTCCATCGTTTAGAAGATACAAATTTTCAAAGTTAAAATTTTGGAATTTTTTACCCTTTTCTCAAGTAAATATGCAAATTTTTCAAGAAAAGTTCTAATCAACAGACACTTTTCTTGTATAATTTGGAATCCTCATAAGTATTCTTATAATTTGATAAAGCGCACTTTTTGTCGTTTGCGAGATGACTTGTCTCGAAGTCTACCCCCTATTTTGCATTTCTTTCTATGAGCAATAAAAAAGAAAATTCTCAGAACATAAAACGAAGAATTAAAGTGATATAAAAAGCATGTCTTTTTAGTAGTTTGTTCAAATAATTATTAAACTTAACTGCTTTAAAAATAGTTAGAACTACAATAATTTCACCATGTGACCTCCATGCTAGGCAGAGTACATAACGTTGTTCGATGCTTCTTGGCAGATTGACGGTTACCAACATATACTTAATCTTCCTACTGTCTCCAGAGCTCGTGTTTCCAACTGGTCTCCCATATCAATTTTTTCACACACAAAAATTCATCGGTGTCAAATCGAATGATCTTGCTGATCCAGCTGATAGTTTCATCTTGTCCAGACTATAAATCAAAGGTTGCTGTTAACCAATGCCTGATAATAGCACCATAAGTGCCAGTGCGTTGTCTTATTGAAATATTTTATTTCTCTGAAAGTTAATGATACATTTTCAAGTATTCAATGTGGATTCCTTTCTGAAAACCTTTCCATCTTCCTCGTCAAAATTAGTCAAATTTCCAGAAAAACACCAACCTAGATACGTACCCATATACAACATAAATTTATCCCCTCATTATTGCCTCGGGAATTTTCGTTCTCGATGTTTATAGAAAGGAATGTAGAATAAGTTTTGCTTAGATAGGTGGATATAATGCCTGATATCAAATTAATTGAAAACTTATGATGGTCCCAAGTTATGCAAGAAAAATATACGTTAATTACAGCTTTTTTGCAAAATTTACGCATTTATGTGAAAAAAGGTTAAAAAAAAATTCCAAAATGTTGACTTTGAAAATTCGTAGCTCTTAAACGAAAAGGAACAGGAGATTGAAAGCGCCCATTTAAAAATCGCCAGTATTCCACCACAATACAAATTTTGGCTTGTCTCCTGGGGTCCTTTCACTGTACGCCCGCTTGCTCACTTTAACTGGGACAACCTGTATAAATGTGTTACAAATATGTTTATGAATCTAGAGTATAAAAATCAGTTACTATGCAACTATAGTTATATATAGCATACGTTCACGGATGCTTACCACATTTTCAGTATACTGAAAGCCTATAGGCTTAAACGGAAAAGTCTATTTATAGAAAAAAAGACCATGCCAGAACATGTTAAATCTATCAAATCGTAACGTAATCAATTATATAATTCAGTACTGAATATGACGGATGTTTTCTTACTATTCCAAGTCTATAGAAGCTCTTAACTGAAATCTACAAAATCTCCGAAACAACAATAAATTAATGGGGAGAGTGACATTCATTTTTTCTGAAGATTTCTGACAAACACTCCCAGAAATAACAAGCCACACACGAACTGATGAGGTCAACACGTGCATTAAACGATCATTGATATGTGAAAATATAAATAAAATGTCTTCGACCAGTAATATGCGAGTCCAATTTGAGCTCAGAAATTCTCCTAAAATCAGGTGAAGGAAAGGTGCAAATGATAATTTCCCAAATCCTACCCACGATTGAAAGTTCTACCTAAAGTACCACGTTAAAGTGGTGGCATAACCAGTTGTCGCCTTGGGAGACAATTAAGTGGATAGGTGTATAAATACTACCAATATAAAAAAAGAAAAGAACATGAAATATATAAGAGGCCTTAGGCTGAGTACTTGAGTACTGATACCCTATGATATAAATAGAATTCATCTCATAAAACTCTTCTCTACAAAATTTTAGAGTGATAGGTTGCTTCCTTTTCGAACTATCTCTATTAGTCCATAAATTTAATATGCCGGCCAAACCTAGGAGTGGGGGTACGTGGTCTATTTTCGTCTTTCCGACTTGGAGTCTCATAAAATACATCTATACAAAATTGACCCTTAAAATTTATTACTTACACATATATATATACATATACATATATATATATATAT
>QYTT01095878.1:0-20350 GCA_006980735.1 Dasypogon diadema
TCTATCTCGGACTTATACTGTTCTTTTGCTCATCGGTGCTGAAGAATCGTTAATTAATGGAAAAACAGATCCTTAATATTTTGGCAACCTACACTCAATTTGCCATTTTTTGGACTAATACTGTTCTTGGACTCGCCGATTCAATTATATTATATTGTTGTAAAGTATCGTTCGAAAACTTAGATCCGAGCAAAAACCTACGAAACAGAGTGACAGACAGGGCCGTATGTACCAAGTCGATTTTACTTGTGAGGATTATATATGCAGTAGAATTCACTTTCACATTATACCAACGTAGTATAATTTGATTCACAAATCCAACCGATTTCACAATTTTAACGGAAAATCCTGTACTCCATTTATGGCGGAGTCCATGGCAATAATGGCAAATACAGACGATGGATGAACCATGAATTGTATGAACGGGGCTCCTATTGTTTAAATAATACCAGTCAGACTTATATGGCATTGACTTATAAGTACAACTGAAGGCCAGATACTGACTGGAATTAGATACATGGAAAACCTTGCACACCCTGGCTTAACCATATGGACGATGACCATCGCGTGTTGCAAGTTGTTAACTGATGGAAATATGCTTAAAGTCGTCATTACAGCCGATGATGATAAGGTAAATATATTCTTTAATAATATGGCCTCCTTTTTTACTCACACATTTTTGGTGTCGTTGTACAATTGCCAGTTTTGACGAACTCTTGTCAATTTATTATTTGAGAATTATTTTGAATCATTCGGTCCCATAATTGACTGCACATCAAACTAATCTCTAATTATAAATTTAGTAAAATATTTCACTAAACAAAGAGACTGTAAATTTCAGGGACAGAGGGAAAATAATGCATGTTTACCAATAACTAATGATGCAGCAAAGAGGTAAAGTAAGCGCTACTAAATAAAATATATTTTAGTTTCCGAATTCGTGGCATCATAATCTCAACCATCTATCGAACACCTGCTCCTAGAGTCTTAGTGTTACGATCGTTTATCATACTCTCCTACAGAAAATGTTGCAGGAAGGAACTTAATTTCTGCTGCAGTACTTGGAGAAAAGAGTCATTGCAGTAAGTATTTAGTTCACCTCTAAGTAATTAAAAAGAGCAAAGATTAATGGCCAGACAGTAATTGTAAAGAATTCAAGGAAAGCACACTCTAGTGGCGCTTTAAGTTGAAAGAAGAGTGTCCAACAGCTGCTGCATTAATACCTTTTATGCCTCACCTAGAGTAAAAGAAATTGCTAAAAGTGCAACCATTTAAATTGACCTTTTGGTGTTTTCCCACTTTGTAGGCCCCGAGAATTCTGCCACCCACTCCATTCGCAAACTTGAAAACCTTTTCAGTTTTACCTTCCCTCCAAACCAAGTACCAACTTCTCTTAATAAAAGGAGAATCTGGAAGAGTTCAAGTCATTTTTTAAGACGAGGACATGTCTACTTTGCTTTATCTTTCACGAACACCTGCTCTTCTAAAAGACACGCAAACCCTCCAGGCAATAGACTGCAAAAAGGGGCATGATTAATGGCAAGAAAAACAAATATTCGACGTCAGGTCTTGTCGGAACTCACAGATTCGGCAGGTTCGATAGGGTTTTGATGAGAATAGCGATATCGAATAGTAAATTTCTTTATTCGACTCACTTGCAGAAAGTTTTCATCAACTGCAATGAAAAATGGCTCATTTAAGTGAAAGGCAAACATAATAGTAGTAGCTGTAACCATTCCACTTCAAAATTTCACGGATGAAATATATACGAAACTGTGAAACTTATGTGACCGAAAACTAGGCTACGTTGCCTTGAAGGATCGATTTTCCTTCAATTAAGTGCCTATCCATTTCTTTTCGTTGAGACCATTAAGAATCTATCTGCCACTGGGTTCACCCATCTCACTTATGGAGACGCTGTGATAAATGAACGTGGAAGACCATTTGTGATTATGACAAATTCCATCGTACAAAGGGACACACTTTGGAGGATGAGAGTCTGCAGGAACGTTATTACTCCTAGACGAAATATCCTTTTTTGTTATACTTTTGGTGGCGAAAATTTCCAAGTTTATTACCTCGTTGATATAACTTTTGGTCGAACTTTGGGTTCCACTTCATATAAAAATAAATATGAGAATCGAAATAGATTTTGGGTTTATCTCAAGAAAGTAATACTTAACATTTATAGGCACATATCAAATTCAAAAACGTTATTAATTTGTATCAATACTGTTCGTATTAGATTATAAATAAATTACATGACGAAACTGCGACTTAGGCTTTGGAAAAAATATGAATTGATTTCACATGCTCTTGGGTATTGCCAAACTTTGTGTCATATAATCCTACACCTTTTGTAAAAATTTAATGATATATCTGTTGTCCTTCTGCTTTTTGTTTTACAGATATAAACACTACTAAAAAAATAAGCAGTAGCTTCTAAATAGCGTTTTAAATTCAAAGAGCAGGTATTGCACAAAACAGTATTAGAAAACTAGCGATCCCAAAAATGTTATTAAAACAGGTACAACAAGTACAAATTAAGTTTTAGATGCGTCTAGTCAAAGATTTACAAAGGAAATCTAGATATCGGTTTCATTAAAGAACACTGGATTCCGGAGAGCCGTATCAAAGGCCTTTGGTTATTAAAAGTTAACTTTATCTATCTACGTATTCTCTCATCCAGGGTTTTCAATGAGTGGACTCAAAAGTAAAAATCGACTCATTGATCGACTCTCTTTTTGATCGACTCTCTTTTTGATCGACTCTCTTTTTGATCGACTCAAATTGTGAGCGGACTCAGAGATTTGTGTCCGCTTAAATTTGAGTCCGATTAAAATTTGAGTTCACTCCAGGCTCCAGGTTTTAAACATTTTTCCATTTAAACGTTTCCGACGAAACATTCAAACGTTTTTCTGTTACGAAATGTTTTTTAAAATGTTTACTTACGATGCAGGGCGACGGAGTATTAAAAACTGCAATTCAAATACAAAAGCGATTATATCTCGAAAACTAGTTAACACATCAATTCCTGTGGGTTCTCAAATAAAAGGATGAGATGAAGTGAACCCTACACGATAGTGTAATACAATGAAGCAGTTTCAGGGTGAGAGGGTGTTCAAAAATTCATTTGAAAGTTATCGGTACGTTTTTGGTCTCAAATGAAATTGAGTAATCGCGGGGGGGGCAGGCGTTCAAAAACGCAATTGAAAGATGGTTGACACCTCAGGAAATTAATAACGTAAAGTTAAATACTTAAATTAACTTAACAAAGAGATAAAAGGGATGTTTGAATAAATTTGAGGTGTTCTATTAGCACTGTTGTCCGCAAAATATTTTTGTTTTGTATTTTGTTTCATGAGCATTTATTTTCTAATATATTTGTTTTATTATTTGATTTCAGCTGATTCCTTACATGTGTTTTTATTTAATCTTCTACCTAGTTCGTTTTATTTTTTCCTGACTCTACATTCATCTTTTCGATATGTTTACACTTTTATTTTTCTCAATTTTCCTTCCATCCAGAGAGGATCGTGTCTTAACGTAACTTGTCTTAACACTATATTTTTTTCTGCACAAGTAAGAAGTTTCTAAACGTTTAGAAGTTCTGGTAGAACTACTCAGATTCCATAAGGTGGTTCAAAAACTCAGTTTTCTGTGCCAAAATTCGAAAGGTGCAGTAAAAATTGATATTCATATACTAATAACTCTTTATTACAATCCCAAAATTAGTTTTTAACTTTAAATTAAAAACTGTAGGAGATACGTACGTGTTAGAACTAAATGAAATGTAATTTCCTGAGGATCTAGTAATAGTTTCACATTACTAGCAAACTCTTCAGGAAATACAATTAGCTTTACGAGGACAGCACATAATGGTTCTAAACATGGAATTCTAGGAGGACTGTGTCATTCTAAAGTTTAACTCTTGCCCCCTCTTACTTCATCCAGAATACGTGTGACGACAGTGACATGTATTTAATACGCAATGTCTGGCCCGCATTTATATTCCTGGTTTAAGTATTTTTTACATCTCAATGAGTGAAACCTTCGCAACTATAGAGTAGAAAACAAAGAGGACTGGATAAGAATTTAAATATTGGAAAAATGTTTCTCTAATATTAGTGGAAAGATAGAGACAGCTATTGCTTGTCGTACGTATAATATCCTGAGATATTTTTGATATGAGGAGTGCATTTGCACGTCCCTTATTGCATCATAAGTAGTTTTGAGATAAAAATCCGAAAAACTATCATAATAGTTTCTTTATCACGAACAGATTTTGAATACTTTTTTCAAATAATTAATATTGCTGATCTATCAAGCTCCAAGAAATACGTTCCTCAAATCAAATTCCAATAGGACACCTTAAAAAAGAATACAAAAATGAAAATTAGCGTCTTTGACAAATACACGAGGTTTTTAGAGACTTGTTTAAGTTTAAACCACATTAAAAGATATCATTTTCTACATGAAAAGCAAATTCGTTAGGGTCGACATTTTACTGTGCAGTTCTTAGATTGTCTTCGGAAACAGATAAAATTAAATTAAAATTCCAAATCGTCTTGCTCAGACCAATTGAGTCCAAACTTATTTGAAAGTAGCTCCTTAATATCTCATCTTTTAGGTGGACGCCTTTTTAAACTTGGTCAAGTGTTATCACAGCAAAACTTTTCTTCATCAACAAAGATCGATACATGCCACTATCAATTCTGTATGCAATTTTTGCAAATACGCTCCTCATGTATGCTTTTAAAAAGCGACAATTACAATTAGCTTTGCTAAATCAGCACGTAAATAGGCTCTTAGTTCACATTATCTACCAAAAGTTTACATTGTCTATGTAGTCTACGCATTATTTACATTGTCTATGTATTGTTTACCCGGTTTACGCGTAAATGCCCATCACAGACTGTCAAATTGTATTGGGAGTAATCCGAGCAGTGTTGTCAGATTGAATCTAACAGTTTTTATTAACAATAAAACTTCCCCAATATTATTACCGAGGACCAAAACATTTCCCAAAAATTTTTATTTTCGCGTTTATTGGTGTAATTAAAAAAAAGTGTCTTTAAAGAGAAATGTAAAATTACAGCTTCCAAAGCAACATTGAAAGACTGATCATAGCAGTTAAATATACTCAATTATTGATAAAATTGCTTTCAATACTGTAAAACATATATAAAAATTATTGAAACCTGCATGCAGCTAAAAGATAGTGTCCTTTATAAAAAATATCAAGTCGAATGGAAACATTTATCTAAATTGAAAGGCATCATAATTTGCATACTTACATATATGTAAATTATTTTTGAGAAATTTTGTAAAATTTAAGTTGATTAACAAGATACAGGAAGAAAAGATATCGGGCAAAATCAGAAAAAAGCATGTCTACTTCAGGTACATCTTTAGGTAAAATTTGAAAGCTGATAGCAACTAATGTATAAAAAGTACGCTGCTTTTTCGGGTGCTCCAGGGTAGGGATCTCACGGGTATTCCCCTTTTGTATATCAATTTCTCTAGAGCCAACTATGGTAGGAATGAGCCTGTCAACCGCGTGTACATAGCATCTAATCGTGTGGGGATCCATTTTTACCTTAACGTATCGAAGACTGTATACTAAAGAACCGTCTTCGTCTTGCCCTGTGATTCTCGCGTGTGCCCTGTGTTAATGATTTGTTTTTCTTTTGACTTGTTTTACTCTGCTAGGACTACATGTTTTGTTTGTCGTCTTTTTATCTCCTTATTTGATTGGCCCTTTTTCATTTTTAACTAACTAACAACCACTATGGTCCTCTTAATTGGTTTAACATTGTTAACAGTTTCTTGTTTTGCATGCTTGTGGGGGAGCCCAATACTTTGAAATGCGTGAACGCTCAATGCGGAGATGGGTAAAAGTTTTCTCGGCTCCTGGCTAAGAAGTGCGCCTTCTGGGCTAGAAGGGAAACTCTATTATTACTACATTATAAAGTTAGTTATAGTACTATATCATTACTACAATTTGAAAATAGAGCTTAACTGCTTGCTGTCACAGCACCTTTTCCCAGTAGTCTTTAAACTAAACATTGCTCAGTGAAAGCGCTATATAGTCTTTTAGTAAGGCTAAATTTAAGGCTAAATTGAGCAAAAGATATATTAATTTAGGCATGGGCGGTCAGGAGAAATATCCTATGCTTGGTATATAGAAAACAGTTGTAGAGCAATATATCAGGGCACATACAAGACAAAAATGAATTGGTTAGTTCTCAAAATTATTATCTCCCAAAGTGGCTAAAATATAATATCATGCCTGAAAACACACAACTATTTTTTGAATTACTAAAAATTCCCTAGCACCAATCTAAATTTATGGATACTGCAAAACTTGAGAAAGCTACCCTATACAAGACATTTATTTTCCATTTTGCAGATAATCTTTTCAGCAAAAACAAAGCTAAATCCACCAAGATTCCCCAATTTATTATATCTTGCAAACAGACATTACTTATGACATGAAAAAACACGGTTTCCGCATGGATAGCACTAAGAATTAGCAAAACTTATCTTTAGCCTGGGAATGGCGTAATTAATCTTGGAATAACCTTCAGCTTATGTCACTGCAGAATTCTCCCTTGACTTTTCCTCTACAAGTCAGGGTGGTGGTATCAGTAAGGGGGGGAGGGTTGTGGTTTTGTATCTCGTTACCCTCAGAATTGTTTTTCGTGGACTTGTCCCCTTTACGAAATTCCGTCTCCAGAAACAGTCTTGTCGTGCAATTTCCACCCCGAAATTCTCTTGAAGGAAATTGAGACTGTGAAATGTGCAGCTTTTGCAATTCGTGTATGTACTGCAAACAGCGCAACTGTACTAATGTCCTTAATTGACTCCTGACTTACAGACCCGTCTAATAGCTGTAATATTACATTCCGCATAAATTTAATCGCTAGTTCCAGGCCTGTAATTCCCCATCACTTTCGCTGACGCCCTAATCCTCCCCAATTCAGGTTCGCATTAATTATTCTTAATTAGTGCTAATCGCCCCTAACTCAGAATTTCTTAATAACTGCAGACGGATTAACGATTTAGAGGTGGTTTGAGAAAATACTCGTATGAAAAGAAACTGGAAATCTCACGGGATTCTGTTAGGATGCCAAAATCAGTCATTTGCACACCTCGTCCCCTGACTAGTGGTGTGTTGAAATTACGGAGTTTGCAGCCACCGGAGGAAACATAACAGCAGCTAATGCTACCCATCGGAAGCCTTCGGGAGGAGTAATTATTTCCCAGTGCACATGCAGGATGATATTAAAGAGGCACGTACACTTGCACAAGATGCTGATAAGGATAATTGCTGGATATGTAAATGGACTCACCTGTTTGTAGGCTAGGCGCCGCACAACTCCCTGTACAAGGCCGGTTGTTTAAAGTGGCAGACCGTTGATGAACATCAGGCCATTAATAACGACTTGTTAGTGGGCAGCTCTGAGAGGGTGCCCAGAAGATAAATTGTCCATAATGAAGAATAGCCTCTGGCCGCATTGTCTGCCACCTCATAGCTCATAATGGCGCCCTCTGGGGGTACTCAAGTACTGGGTGGGTCTACAAAAATTACAAGCTCTTTAACCCCTAAAATTGGGCACTTAAACCCTTTTCGTGTTTTTACCTGATACAAAGGTAAGTTCTTTTTGCCATGTCGGATCAGATGTTGGGGGCTATTATGACCCGGCTTACCCGTATTTCTCACTTGGCACTATAGTTTTACTTGGTGTTAAAAATTGCTCGGACTGGAATTAAGGGAATCAGATTAGCATATGATTGCCGGAATATGATATGAATCTCTATAAATCACTAAACTTGGGTCTTGTAAACAACAACTGAACAAGTGTGCTTGTGTAAGAAATTTCACTGGGACTTCCTCAAATTAGGGGTGAAGTGATGAATCGGGTTAGAATTGTCATAGCTGAGCTGGGAGAGGCTGGGTAATTTTTCTGATTTGCAACGGCTCGTTTCTGTGTTCCAGAAATTATTGTTGATTGTAGTACAAATGGATTTATACCCTCTCAAACGGTATTTGGGGGTGTTGTAATGAAACTAGAAATTATGACTTTTTGTTGGTTAGAGGGAATTTTTTATGGGTACAGTAAGAGGAAATAAAGAAATAAGTTGATTTTGATAAAATTTATGGCAATCTATGTACGGAAAAACACAAACCGAGTAGACGGCTAGTTTTGAATAATAATTAGCCAATTAAAAGCTACATTCAGCAAATATAAAGAGCGAAAATTATACTAAGTATTAAAATTTCTACTGTTTTTCTATCTAATGATAAATTCTTTTGTATGTTGCCATTTGTTACGAAAATTTCGAAAAATCAGCGAGATCAAGCTATCTCCTCGGTATGGCATGATGCGCAAATTGTACCTGTTGCAGATACACAACATCCAACGATTTGACCCATATATGTATTGTATTTAAATTTCAATATGAATCACATTTCCAAAGGATTCCTGCAAACCTCAAAATTACGACATTTTTCTCCTTCTTGCCGATATATATATATAACTGTATGATTTCAAGAAGTAAAATATAATATATATATATATTAGTGAACAAGATATTCAATTGCTAATTGGAAATTAAAGAAAGAGAACTTAGCAGATAAATGCAAACACAAGCAAAAAATATTCAAGCAATGAAGGGAGAAACGATATTATTACACTCAATCCTCCTATAACGCGATTAATTCGTTCCGTGTTGTATCGAAACATTCGTTAAGTTGGCTGAAAATCCCCATCCGATGTTGTGTCTTGTTTTTCTTGTAATAGGCTTAAATTCCTCATCACATATTGTATCTTCATTTTTTTCTACACGATTTCTTTTACACAATTTGTTCACCTTTACGTGATTCCCTTGTGTTACGCACTTTATTTTCAACCAACGTTGCTTTTTCAACCTAACACAGTTATATAGGGTGTCCTAGTTAAAGTGATTAAATTGACGTTCAGTGATAGGTGTCCATGAAGCAAACCAAAAATTGTATCGAAGGCATACCCCTTCCCCTCTCTCCCATCACGAGTTATAAAATTTCAAAATTTAAAAGATGTTTTCAACTTTTTTCGACTTTTTTAACATACAATTTACAATCAAATTTGAAACTTCACCAACGGATTTTGATGAAATTTGGCACACAGATAGTTTATAACCTGGGTTAACACATAGAGTACCTTTTATCCCGGTAAATGACATGGGTTAACAAATGTTATTAATTTATGTTAAAACTAGCTTCTGCCCGCAACTTTGTCTGCGTGGACTTAAGCATTGGCTCCAGAGAGAAATGAAAAATGAGTGAGTAGTAAAAAAAAGTGATAAAAAATTCACCCATCATATCGCTTGCGCTGTAATAGAGAAAAATACCAGCAGTTTTACGTTTGATTGATTGGGTATTTTATATGGTAGAATCAAAAAATTTATATTATTTTTTGACGCACATATTTGAAGTTAATGCACTTCTACTAGAAAACAAACATAGATGGTACCAATGATTTTTGCCATCCAATGACGACAGAGGATGAACTTATTTCGCACATTTTTTTGAAGTTACAAAACAATATAAGCAACAAAATTCTGCTATTGGAATTTTCAGTTGACAATGAACTTCGTACGCCAGTGGTTTTAAATTTTTGGCGTGAAGGATCTCATTAGGCAAGCTACAAGACGATGTGTTAATTGTTTTTGTTGGCGATCTTATGCTCATAATCACTCAAATCCTTGTGCAGTATGGTCTTGGTCGTGAAAGAGCTGCACCAAAACAGATATTGCACTGTTTGTTTACATGACACCAAACGCTGTACAGCAGGGTTTGAGGCACGTCAGGGATCCTGCAGGAAGCTCTATAGCGACGATGCCACTATATTCGTTGTTGCTTCAAAGGAACTGAAAAATTTTCTATTTATTTGTGTTTCTAAACTTTTAAAAAATCTAATTAATCTATTATCATCACAGGCACAGGCTAATAATTCAGCCGATCACATGCACCAACCGGAGGTCTATAGGAGGCAAGAATGAAGTCTGTAAGGCAACACCTTAGTGATGTGTTATAGGTGTGCCGACACTTCCGTTTACTGAGTTTTATACATTGCTTTGTACGCAATTGAACACAAAATAGAGGCACTTAGTGCCTCTTTATACATTGCTTCCACAAGTTGCAGAATGCCATAATTCTCTCTCGGTTCTGATCTGGACAACCTCGTTACCTTGTAACCTAGATATTTTTTTGTCGACTCCAGTTTAAGTTTATTGGCAATAAACCTGACTGTGTAATTCTGAATAGACTTTCGAATCAATACATATATTACGCATTTCAGACCTAAACGTCGATACCCATTATTTGGCTCCTTCGAGTTAGACGATAACTTAACAAAAATCAAAACCTGCATCCGGGTGGACAGTAGTAGGGCCTATTCGAAAACGCAGTAATGCGTTTTAAGCTTATGCAAAAACTACACGTGTAATTAATCTATTCCTAGATAGCCCACAATTCCCAAATTATCATCCCCTCAGTTTCCCGCCATATCTAATACCAAATATTAAAAAAATTGGAATTTTGTAAGTGTAAATCAGTTATCTACACGTGTAGTTTTTGCGCAGTACTGCGTTTTCCAACTTACCCGTATTTCAGACTAATTAATTGCAGTGATTCAAAGTCACTTTGGCGAGACTTTACTTTGACCACTTCGATATGCTACATGTACAATCGAATACACGGCATGTGTAATTTTGTAAAGAATTTTACCATATAGGTACTGTATTTTTCCGTTCATTTGCTCGTAATGTAATGAAGTGATAAATAAATTTGATTGTGCTAACAAAATCTGTAAATTCATTAAATTTTTGCGAGAAACACCTTTTCAAAAAGCAAGAAAACGATCATTTAAGGAGCTAAACAAAATTTGTAGGAAATGCCCAACTGAACTAGTCAATTATGTCAAGTTAGAAAATTGGATTATTACAAAAAATGTTAATGGGCTTTCTAATGTAGAAATCTCGAAGAGTTGGTGCAGTCTTGCAATAGAGCTGCAGGGTAAAATCTTCACAAAAGGAACAGCACTTACATCCAATCACTTTGTGATGCACTCTCAAGGGATACTCAATCCGATAGTGAGTGTGATTATGTATCATCTATTTTATATGCGGCGCCTCATATTGAGGACGAGTCACTTGATAAGATAATTACTTTAGATGAGTTAATGTACGTCCTTACAAAGGAAGATAAAGCTCCAGGTTTGGATAGAGTTCCTTGTGAGTTTTATAAAAAAAATCCCCTTGCTCTGCAAGTGATGAGCGCTTTTAACAGCATTTTTATTACCATCGTCGCTCCCAAGAGCTTTTCTAAGTTCCAATACAAGATGGAAGTTTTTCTAAGCTTATAAAAAATGGATCAAAATTTAGATTAAATTTGTAGATTTATTTTATATTTATTTTATATTTATGATTTTAACCGCAGCTGTAGCTAGAAGCTACATTTAAGACTACCAACAAAATTTGTCAATATCGTGAAAGGTTTATATAAAAGTGCAATTTGTTATATTTCGAATTGTTTTGAAACCAATGCGGACGTTAAACACTTCCTCATTTAGTACCTTTCTATTTAAGTACTTCCTAAATGGCCTAAAATATGATCTGGGCATAAGTAGCAAGTTCCTAATACACGCGGCTGATACCATTGCTCATTGCACTGGCGGATGATCCAAGAAAACTGCAAATAATGATTGTTGCTATGGAAAGATTTACAGAAAAGTGGCAGCCGACAATAAATTTGAATAATTTCAAAGTTATAATATTCCAAAAAGGGAGAAGGGCCCAAAACCTGAACCTTTGAAAGTGATAATATTGAAGTAATGAACAGGTACAAGTAATTGAGTATCATTGTTGTCCCAAGGCGAAGTTAAACTAGAAGAAAAACATAGAGAAGAGCGTTAAATTGGCGGCCACTGTGTTGTATTTTTCCAAGAAAACTTTCGGTCTTGTGCATTCAATATACACTGCCATCGTCAGAGCTGTACTTAAGCATGGTATTCCGGTTTGGTGGACTGCCTTGGAGGTTCACCTTTAAAACTTCACCAAGGTACAAAAGACAGCCTGACCCCGACTGCAGTAACAGAGGCCATGCTTATTCTTTTACCCTTAGACGTCTATGGCAAAAGCATCACTACTAAATGTCCCCTAAGATTAAAAGAGTCAGGCTGTTGGACACCCTTAAAACAGAATCATTGCAGGGTAGTTGGCAGCTTCGAGAACCAGTATGCACCACCTCTGGAATAAAGAATGCTGCTATATTGCTAATGGCGGCATTCGACAGTATGAAAATATCGAGATCTACAAGCTGCTAGTCAAGTCAAGCTGCTATTAAAATATTTTACTCGAATATGAATGGTTCAGTGCTGTCGCCAATATCTCTCGGCATTAGAAGACTATTACAAAGTTATACTCTGCTAATCCCAGGTAACAGTAGCATACCGTAAAATGAGGCAACCGGTGAGGTTGGGATAAAAGTCTCAAGCATGGGTATGTCGCTAGTCGACAGATCTATGGGTAAATCTACAGAATCGCTAAAGACAGATCGATCAAAGGGACGGATCGACTATAGAAGAGCTGTGGTCAAAAATTTGCCGGGAAAAAGTAGCATCATTGCTTATGATGAAGCGTATAGTCAGTCGTGCGTAATATCACGGGATCGTGCAATGTCCTGTATCTTCGGCAGGAATGCGGACAACATAGGTGCCCCTTTCAACGATTTCTGTAGAAGCTGTACATATATACGAGGAGGAAGCTTAGAGTACTAAACACATTTTCTGGGAATACCCCGGTTTGGCCAGACGAAGAAAAAGTCCTCTAGGCGATTGCCTCTTCGGCTCATTTGGCCAGGCAAGGATTTTAAAGAAATAGCAAAATTCATTAACTCTTGTGGCTAGTTCTAGTCTCTTTCTGTCTTTTAATTACCTTTTCGGGACAAAAAAATAGTTTTTCTTCCTTCTACATTTTTTGAATGTCCTGCGAATATGTCCCAAAGCCGTTTTAGTAAGCTCGAAATATTATGCAGAAAGGTTTACCGAAGAGACTTTATTTGTATAGTGAAGTAAATTCGTTCCTAAATTTTAAACGTGATTTCCTTGAAACCACGTTTCGTTCCGCTGAAAGCTCGTGTCGAGTGCTTTTTTTGAAATAACAATATTTTATAATTTTATTAAACAACTAAAATGAAATTTTATCGATATCGATGCCATTTTGTTACAAAAATGAATCACAGTCGTGGCTCTAGAATCTAATCTAGAAGATTTAATTTCCTGTACAAAATGCGCCAGGGTTAGGCTTAAGACAGACAAATAGAATGCTCGGGCCTATTCAATTGATATTTTTGGAAACGTTTTCGTCTCGGTTGATACCTACGATACAAGGGAGATTCCATCAGTCAGAACGATACCAGGTATTCTGTTCCGAAGAAGATGGATCCTTTCGGCAGCCTACGTAAATGATTTGATAAGATAAAAACATAATTTATCTTAAGGATATGTAGGCTGACCTGGAGATTTCTACAGTCATCCCCCTGTTAAAAAGAAGCCAATATCGCATTCAAACTAAAAGGCGTAGTTCTCAGTTGGGAGCCGAGGAAAATTGACCTAGCTCTGAATTTAGCGTTAGCACATCGATACAAATGCGTTGAAATTAGGCTCCCACACCCAAAAGCAAAACATGTAACTGGTAGCAAGATTAAAGTAAGAGGGATAGACAATTAGTAATAATAATGGGTTTCCCTTATAGCCCAAAAGGCGCACTTCTCGGAGGGGTGTCTTAAACTAAGTCAGTAGTTCTCTCGTGAGGCATCACACTCACCCAATTTCGCAGAGGTATAAGACTTTCATATCTTTGATACCCTTTTAAATCCAAAGCGATTCGCGTGGGTTATGTATACCACACCACCATCCAACGTGACCAACGTGACGTTACCTGAGCTGCCTGGGACGAACAAAAATGTGGCAAAACATAGATAAGAATTTACCTAAAAGCATATTTTGCAATTTAAGCATTTTGTAAGAATGAAAGTAGATTTTATAGAATTGTGTTAGTTGAGTTCTGACCCCTTTTATCGTCTCGTCGAATTGTTCGTTAAATAAGTTCCTTATTTTCCATTAGTTCTTTTTTTATTCTTCTTACCCGGAATACCTTGTTTCCGTAACTCGTGCGATTGAATGCAGTTCAGCCAATTTTCGTTGTCAGTTTGCATCCTCCGGATATACATATTAAATATATTTTCTTAAGATTCTCTTTTCCAAAAATAAAAACGAAAATCCTTAATTTAATCGACTTAAAACTCAAATTTTGCAATTTGACTTACGGGAACATTTGCACCTCGACTTGAGATGGCATTTTGAACCTTTTGAATGTTATCCACGTTTCATAAACAACAGCTGAATTAGGAATTATTATATTGGATTTCTTGAGAGTGGTTCAGCTTCATGTTTGGTTCGGAATGTAAAATCAAACTTTTTAAATAGTTCTTCATTTATTGCTATCGCTTAGTAAAAGGCATCATGTCCTACTAAGCCTACTACATCCATCCATTTCGGATCCCGAAAGGTTATTAATATTTGTAACATTGTAACTGGAATTGTCCTACACCCAGAATTTATGTTTTCTTCTCATTTTACCCCGGGGACTAAAATTTGTTTCTCGAAATTAATGCTTAAATTGCCCATAAATAATTTCAAGTTTCAACCTTTAGGTTCAGAGAGGGATTAAATCTTTGCGAAGACAGCGAAGTCTTGAAGAATGTCTTTATATATATTCTCTATGGCAACTTTTAAACTATTTCTGATTATAGGAAGGGATGTCGGGAGTTGAACAACAGATGTTGGACGAGAGAGATAAATTACTTTTAAATGTCCAGACCTTCCAAGAAAGATACTTTTAAAATTAACAAAAGCTGAAAGAAGAGTTGTTTGAGTTTCAGTTTTCTCCCTTATGCAGCTCAGAAGTGTTTAGCTAAACAAAGATGACCCCGGTCAGCATTTCTGTGGGGGCGAGAGTTTTCAACAAAAAGTTTATTACGTCTTGGATTGTCCTATTGTTGTCGTGGCAAAAGTTCTGCAGAAATACAGTTAATTGCTGCCAGATCATTAGCCCAAGTGCCCTAGTAAACCACCAGTGCGTATAAAACGGACTATTATGCAACTTCTCATCCCATCTGCCGTCATATATTTCCCTCGAGACACTGCAATAAATTTTCGCTTTGAAAGCGATACCTGTCAACATTTTGTCACTAATGGTGGAGATATTCCACAACTTGTAAAATTGCACCGCAGCTTTATTTTCACTTTTCGGATCCCAAACATGACAAACCTCGACACTTCTTCTGACAATTGATAAATTGGGCCAATAAGACCTGGTAGAAGAAATAAATTTCTTGAGGCTGTGGCCTTGCTCCTAGAAGTTGGTTCCGATTGTAGGCATCAATTTGTTACTTGACATTCACGACCCCAACAAAACAAGTCTGTCGACGGGGTGTGAGACACTGCTACAGCTGTGTGATGACAGAAATCAAAATTATTGATTCTCACCCGGGTGTAACGAAATTTATTCGACGTTATTCACGGCTTAATCTACTCATTTATTTGGTTAATAAGGTTATTTGTAACAGATTTGAGGGGCGAAAAACTCAATTGATCATCGGCTGTCATTCCGATTGGAACTTTTTCCTCCGCTCTGAATTTGTGAATTATAGGCCTGTTACATTCGCCTTTCATGAGTCCTTAAATGGAATATGAATTCCGGGGATCTGCTGCCCTTTTCAACTCTGTATCGGAGCTAATCAATTCAGCTCATTGTTTTGTCTTTTTGTGGAATATCAAAACTTCACCGAGTAGACGTAACAAGGAAAATCCCAAATAAGACATTTTTCCTTTATGGTTCTTAGTAAGAATATTTAGTGTATCTTTTTTTTAATTGATTTAGATAAAATGCCAATGTCAAAAGTTTCCGACGTCCTTCACTTTTCATATGAGAAAAAAATATATTTTGTTTGAGATTTTATCTTTACTACATCACGAGACAAATTATATCCTCTACCTTATTCCAGGTAACATCTGGAAGTTTTTATAAAGTAAAATTAATTGGTTTTTAAGGTAGAGCTTTACTTAATACATGAGCAACTTTACGAATATGATTTTTGAAACTTGATTGTCTAAGTTTTCTTAAATCTGTGAAATGTTCGTCGTTTATCCAGTTCTTTACCACTTTGCATAGTAATAAAGTACAAACAAAATTATTCATATTAGAGATTTGTAAATGATGAACCTTTAGGCAGCGTCAAAATCTCAGTCTTAGTTGCCCAGTTCGAACAATTACAAAAAGTGATTATTGTTTTCGATTGCTTTAAGATAAAGTTTTAAATGAGACAAAAAAGTGTCAGTCAGCAGAGCTGGTTAGTTTCCATTACATTACTATTACATTATCATTCTCTCAATAATGGCAATGCCCATTCCCATTATTTTTGGCAAGTAATGGAAATGGGAAGTTGCATTACATTATTTTAGTGCCCATTACTCACGCATTACCGGCGCATTCCTTTGCATTACTCGCATTACCGCAAATAATAAGTATGGAAATGCCATTACTAATTACATTACTGAGTTTTCAAGTATTTTTTTCTAATCAGTAAGTTTGATCTGTCGGTGTACATTCTGAATTGGAGGTAAAAATGTATACGAGATGATCTAATTACCTTATTTTTGGGAGATTTGTTTTTATAAAGAACATTTAAATTTTTTGCATTTAAAACACCCCTAAAATTAGGAAATGCCTACTGCTTTTTTCTCCCGTGTTCATCTGTGTATTTGTGTATTTTTGATGGATGGTCCATAAAAATACGCAAATAGATACACAGGCAAAACGATCTTTTGTGTACCAGCTAATCGACTCACCCTTATTCCACTTTTCAGGTTAATCTCTTAAGAAAATAATGTAGTCGGTAATGGCATTACCATTCTCGTTATTTTCGAAAATGCGAGTAATGCAGAGGAATGCGCCGGTAATGCGTGAGTAATGGGCATTAAAATAATGTAATGCTACTTGCCAAAAATAATGGGAATGGGCATTACCATTATTAAAAGAATGGTAATGGAAAGGTAATGCATTCCAAAAATAATGATTATTACGCAGCTCTGTCAGTCAGTTACGAAAAAAATATCTCTGCATTGCTTTATATGAAATATAAATGCATAATAATTACATCCCGCCAAATATGTACCAAACATAATATTTTATAATATTTATTTATATGCATAATCAATTCAATTCAATTTATTATAAGGAAAATATACACAAGATTACATCTTTCATAGTACAAAATAAGTTTCGGTGTGCACAATTCTTGCAATCTGGTATGTCCTTCAAGCTTCTTGTTCCTAGATTTATACTGCGCTATGGTGAGACCCTCACTTTGTCTGGGCTACGCGCATATGGAAGGGTCTTCTGACGGTGTGCAGTGGAGGTAAGTTTGCAGGAACTATGTAATTGCGGTATTTACTAGCGAATTGACATTAATTTCTTCTTTTCTTCTCATCTTTCTTATTCTGTCCTATATATTTTTCCTTTTTCGCATTTTATTGATTATTAAAATGATGTAATAGCATATTATTTATACACACACTTATATAAATTGTTCCTATTTTTATATTTTTCTCTATAGTTTTGTACATTATAAAATCTTGTTGTTTTAGTACAATGAATAAATCATTGTTATTGTTATTGCAATATTTTCGAAGAAATAAGAGAGTCTCCGGATACAATTTCCGCCGGCTTTACCAATATCGGCGGTAATATATTTCTGGTTTTATAATTTATTTACACCAAAGCCCTATAATTATCATAAATCGTTTTGAAATTTTCTGCTCTTCTTGGTGTACAACTTGCCTTTTTTGGGTAGTAAAGTTATATCGTGCAAAACTGTAATTTGTTCACAAGCTCCTTGTAATAATTAAAGATGAGTATGAAGTTTTAAATTAGTTTTACTTTAATGAGCCCGGAGGGAAAAAATTACATGGAAAAGGTCTAGATATCTTTTCAAGCTTAGATAGAATCCTCCCCCTAATTATTGAAAGTGGGAAAATATAGTGGAAGAGAAAGGCGTCCGAAGGAGGTTTCATGTAAATTGGAATGGACTTTAGTAGCTGGCCAGGTTACCTAATTGTTCCGAAGAACACCTAGATCCTCATCAAGAATAATTAAGAACGCAATCTAAGAAGCTGTAAACAATGCCGGCACATTAAAGCACTTCAACAGGTTCCCACCCAACAAACATTGAACCTGTCAAGGAATGATGGCTTCGTGCAACAATTATTGTCCGCTCCTATGATTTATTCACAACTGACCAGAGGAAACGGCACAGGCACTAGACAGACGGTTCAAAGTCAAGGTGGGGCAAGACAGTCAAGAGAGTAATCATGAGTCAACTTCCGTTTTGCGACGACTTAAGAAACTGTGAAGAAAAATGATAAACACTTCACAAAGAGAGTGAGGAACCTTTGCCTCAAACGTACCTATTCGTCACGGTGACTGCCCCGACGACATCATCTTCAAGTCTTTGGGAACTTAAGGTCTTTGTCTTATCGCCAGGTGACTTTTCCTCCTCGGAGCGATTCCAACAAAGGCAAGATGTTTTCCCACATTAGGGAGAACCTGAACCTTGTCCACTTTGTTTTTATCTTAATACACAGAAACCCTTCTTTATGGTTGCATGCGGATGGGTTACGAAACAAGTTCAGAGTTCAGATTGAAACACCTTTCGCTCTTTTTCCTGCCCTGCTATCGTTCAAAACCCTTGACCCAATGCATGTGTGCTATTGTGCACCTGTTTATATGGACCGAGGGTGGGTGCGTTCAACACGTGATGTGCATTCGAAGCCGTCGCAAGTATGTATACCCCTGCATGTGCGATAAAAGGAAGGGGAAACACCTCACTATAAAGCGTTTCGTTTCACAAGTAAGTGCAAGTCGCAGCACTTTTTGCAAATAACATTCACTTGTTGAAGTTGATTGGCAAATGTAGAGAGATTCTAAGATAATAGCAGCAATTGAAGTAATTGCTACAAATGATTTTATTTTCTATTCTGAACACATTCAAAGAAAATTTATTTCCAGGTGTGACTGCATTAAAAATTAGTACATCTTACTGTGTGAGGGCACCTGTAAATCCTGGTGTAAAGGCATTGTAGTCTGCGAAGAACATAAAACTACATTCTAACACTCAGTGATGTATAGACAAGAAAGGTTTCATTGCAAAATAAGAAATGCTCTAGAACTCATATTAAATCTTAAAATTGAATGTTTTAACAATATTTTAAAATTATATTATCTCGTCTGACTTTAAATATTTCAACGCTTATCAAAGAATTGTGTAAATCTGCAGCTTTTCAAATGCATTAATAAAAGTTTGGGCATGAGTTGCAGCTAGACAATTGTGATTATAGTCACGGATGCCCAAACTTTTATAAATGCACTTGAAAAGCTGTAAATTTACAGAATTCTTTGACAAGAGTTCAAACATTTAAAGTCCAACGAGATAATATAATCCATACTAATATTATAAATGCGAAAGTAACTCTGTCTGTCTGTCTGTTACGCTTTCACGCCTAAACCGCTGAACCGATTTTAATGAAATTTGGTACAGAGATACATTAGACTTGAAAGAAGGGTTTAAGGGGTTGAAGGCTTTAAGGGAATGAAAGAGTGTATGGGAGTCCGTCATTATTGAAGATAAAACCATGAAACTTTGTATTTAGGCGCGTGATAAGGAATGAATAAACTTTTTGTTCAAGCGTTTTTGAAATTTCAACCTACATGGGGGGTGAAACAAATCTATCTATGCTTACTATATTTATCGGAGAGATGTACATGATAAGGAAATGCACCCGAGACATAGCAGAGCTCGAAGGATAGAAAAACAAAAAACGTAGCTTATAAAAATGTGTTAAAATAAGATAGCAACAGTAAATCGCAGTAGTTTGCAGTTAGTTTGTATTTGTATTATTTGCAACATTAATATCCTAAAAATAAAACTACCAAAGTAACTACACCACGCGGACGAAGTCGCGGACTAAAGCTAGTTTTAAAATATTAGTAATACATTCAATTTTAAGATTTTATCTGAGTTCTAGAACATTTCTTATTTTGCAATGAAACTTTTTAGTGCATTTTATTTATAAAAGTTATTTATTTTAAAAGTTTTTTTTTAATATATTTTATTTTCTATTTTTTAATCATAACTGTAAATATCGTAACTAAGAAATTTTTAAATTGATCAAATTTAAAATGC
>QYTT01095884.1:10842-29603 GCA_006980735.1 Dasypogon diadema
ATATTATAGTCATATATTGAAGGATATTGTTTTCCAAAAAGCTAATTTGATCACAAATAAGAATTACAGGACCATTTTTCGTAGATAAATAGCTACTTTTGATGCATTGTGAGATCGGAAATGGATAAAATATTCTAACCAGATAGAAAAAAATAAGAATTTTTGGAAAATGTAAGTAGCCACTTTTGAACAGACACGCCTCAATTGTTCTTCGTTTTATATATAAGAATAATAGGTTTCGCTCTTACTAACCTAAGCATGTAACCGATCTGATTGAGGCACAGCTCTACACATATTCTCCTCTGTGAGCGCGGTTTGATTCCTGCAAAATAGTTGAGGCTATTTTACTGACTAGAATTGAACTTGTGAACCTACTAGGAAGTTGCACAGTAAAATTGTATACCAAAAATTATGGATTACTTGCAACATTTATAATTTCCAAAACCCTCTTCCCTAAAATTCTCATAAAACGACGGATATCTTCTAGGTCGATAATGAATGAAACCTTTCTTCCTATCGATCTTGCTTTTTTCCTTTTGTCTTGTAGTCTGGCCGGGATATGTGGGAATGGATTTATTAAGATAAATTTTCAGTATTGTTAGATAAGCATATGAAATCCTAAAATATAGTGAAATGTTAAGAATTCTAAAAAAGTCTTTCCCTTACATATATATCCACTCGTTGTTAGTCTGACCCTCCTTTTTTTCTCTGAATCTGAAGTCTCAAACTTGACAGGATATTTTACATTATTATTTACAATTTTAAAAAATCAAGTTATTCTTTCACGTGATTTCCGTACACTCACAAAAATGATAATACTGGCATTTATAAAATTGAATTTTTAATACCATTTACAAAAACTTTTGTGTTGTCAGCTTTTTATTTTGAAGATAAATCAGTTTCCATCTCTTACTTATTCATAATATACATTGTAAATTGTTGCCAATATACAAGAGGCAAGCCTGTCTCAATTTTTTTTTAAATGTCATGTCACAATAGAGGTATGAAAAAGAATGTTGCAAGCTGGAAGTAAAAAACGTGCTACTGACCAAGTTTCTTGCTTAAGTCTTTCGTTTTGGCTTACGTATTTCGTTCATATTCTCTTTACCATTTTACTTTTTTTGAATAAAAATAAAAATAAAAGGTATTTACAGAAATAAAACATTAACAATATGTTTTTTTTTCTCCTTTTCAGAAAGTTGTTCTTATTTGCTTTGATAATATGCAGTTTACGAGCCCAATTTCTACCATTTGCACCGCAAACAGCTCACGGAACCGAATGTGCTTTGGTTTTATCTGGGCCTGGACGATCATCAGCATACGACTACAATCTTAATCTCTTCCGAAGATCAGTGTAAGTGCATATTGATTACTCTATTTGCTTTTGTTTTCTCTGCAGTTCCCTAAAGAAAAAATTTCTGAAATAACATTTTGCAACGTAATCTCTTTTGCTCTAGATAGACAGTAATTTTTTTAGCGTAAGTTGAAATTTTCCCAGATTATTTCTGGTACATTTTTTAAGATTGCAATAATTATTATCTCAAAATGAAAGTTTTAAAACTTCTTTAAAACCATAATAACCCACATTGCAAAGAAATAATTGTTTGAATAAATAAAAGATACGATCACCGTGAAGAAGAAAACGAGTTCTTATTCAGTATCACTTCAGCCAACGTAAAATTCATCTGACAAAGCTCCCAGATGTTACATTCAGTTGCACTACGTTCGCCACATCATCTCAAGCATTTGATCTACATACTGCAGTGATGTAATCTTCATTTGGTTGTCATGTTGCCATTCTAACATAAATGCTTGTATGCAAATCACAAAGGAATAGTTCCCAATGAATTATGAAATGTAGCGTTGTCTAACACAAATTTTAATGCCACTCATGTTGTGAATTTTAGCTTCCCATCGATGCGAATGCGCTAGTTAAAATTTAAAGTTTTAGTGAACCTTTATCAGATTTTTATAGTACATCTTTCTCACGTGAGATACTTTGGGAGCTCTTTATTCATATTGACCGCAGTTGAATAATTTACTTACCAGCAAATGGTTATTTTAGCCTTGAACTGACAAGAAATTTTTTATCATTTTTCGCTAATTTCTTCTTCACGTAGATGTAAACCTTGGATAATGTACGTGTTTCAAAACTGATTCGGAACTTTTCGGAATTCATTAACTTAGTTGCTAGTATGACCTCTTTATTACTTTTCTACATATTTATAATAGCAATTAACCTTTCAGTTATATCTCTTTTGAGATCTTGCCTTCTGTCTAGGTCTAGGGCATCAAATAATAATATTTACCAAGTACTTATTTGATTTATAGTGCCGCCTGGCTCGGAAGCGTAGGAAGAAGAAAATAACTTTCATTGCAAAATATTGCGTTTCATTTAACGTCGTACCCAAAACACGTGGGGAATACCAACGAAGAATGGAGTATGAATTGCATGAAATCTCTGATGCTCCCAATATTAAAAACTTTATTGAATCTTCCCGCCTAAAATATCTCTGATAGGTTTTCCGAATGAATGAGTAAAAAAATAACATAACCTTCAATATATTTACGGGTATCTAAACACCATTAATAAAACAGCCAGCGGGGTTTAAAATGCAGAATTATGAACTATTAGATGCAGTAAAGACATTAAAATTGAAATGATCATGAGTATGAATCTAAGTTTTCAAGATTCGATCAAAATCAATTTCATGCGGAACAGAAGGTAGATTAACATCGAATGTGGCTTTTTTTGTGAAAATTTGTAATACCCGTATTCAGATCGATTTAAGTTAAACTCCAGGTGGTGTACCTTGATTGTTATTAATGTCAGCGGTATCTTAGATTTTCATAACATTTTAATGAAAAATAATTTTACCTGCTACTTCAAAATTGTTTAACACCAGGGAAGAAAATCAAAGCTCACTGGTTCCAAATTATAAATTTCAAAAAGGCCTTGACATGACCTTTGCAATATTTACCAAGAGCAATCTACGATTCTCATGGCTTTAGGAAGTTCTCAATTACTAAGGAGATTCTAGATACTAGAAATGAACTTGATGGTTATTTTAACGACAAAATTCTGCGATTGCTGAAAGTAAAGCGGGAAGTGTTGTTAACTTTTAATTGGTGCATCCACATAAGAACTATTAAATCGCCATCAACAGCAATGTCTGCGGTAATACTAATAATGATATCTTGGGTGCACTGCAGAACTGCAGCACTCTGAATTTTTCATGATATACAATTAATTATACCGCATACCCTCTCCCCCCTAAAATCACTACCTCCCTCTCAAAATGGCGTCCAAAGATTTTATGTCCTTTGACCCTGTAAAATACTTCTAACTTCTCACAAGGATATCACAAAATAAAGGCTAAGGATTTATTTGAAAGAAGACACTTGTGGCTTTCTAGCAGTATCCTACTTATCCCGTAAGGTTGTGTGCTTGAAAAGTTTTTTAAGGTCAAAGTTGAAAATTGTGAATTTAGTCAAAATTGACCGCAAAAATCACATTTCTCAACTTTGACCTTGAATAACTTTTCAAGAATACAACCCAATAAATTCTTGATAAAAAATCCCGATCAGTTGTGTTCTTGAAGAATTTTTCAAGGTCCAATTTTAAAAATGTGAATTTTTGGTCATGTGAATTTTTTGATCAAAATTGACAACAAAATTAACATTTTTCAACTTTGACCTTAAATAACTTTTCAGGTATACAACCGATGGGGATATGACACCGTTGGGAAGCCACAATTGTCCTCTTTCAAATGAATTCTTGATCGTTATCCTGTGGTGTTTTACAGCATCAAATTACATAAAATCTTTGGACGGAAAGGGAGAGATTTTAGAGGGGGATCTCAGAACAAACGTCGATCAGCTCACTGCAAGGAATCAATTCATATACCACATATCGATTAATTACCGGACACCTTGTATAAATATATTTATTTATATTTGTTTGTAATATTTACTTTAATCATCAACAATCAAGATAAACTTGCTCTCACTTAGACAACTTCCTCTCACTGAAGACCTAGAATTAGTAGAAACCCCGTGAAAAGATCAAAATAGCTTCCGACGCCTTTTAACTTTTCACTACACATTTGGATTTTATTACCGAAAATTTCATAACTATTGAGCATGACTAACGACTTCAACAGGATATACTAACATATATCCATTCATGAAAAGTTTCTAAATACTCTTGAATTAAGCAGTAAAATTTAGTTTTATTTCATCATCCAAAATTTTTAGAATTTAGAAAAAAGAAAGCTTTCTAAAACATAAAATAACGATTTATTTTTATTGACCTGAAACTTTACTAAATAGAAAATTTGGTACTTTACCTCTCATATACGACATTGGATATATACAACAATTTGTCACATTTTTTATGAAATTTATATTACATTGAAATACAGGGTGTCCCAGATCAACCGTATTTGCTTACCAACACAAACCTCCGCACTTCATATACTACAAAGTAAAGCAAGGGTAATTTCCAGATTTTTCAAATTTTAGATATAATATATTTGAATACACCAAGTAACTTTTCACTTCGGCCTATAAGTGAACCATCTCTATGCCGATACTAACAAGACCTTAAAAAGTTTTCTTTGTTACCTTTTTTATAACATAATTGAGTTGTGGCAAAGTTGAATATTTTTCCCTTGTTTAAGTTCTAATAAAATCAAAATTTTAAAAATGGTATTAGCTAATGTAGAGGTAACTTTTAAAAATTAAGTAGTGTGTGGATTTCACAGTAGAAAGACAAATTCCATCATCATGGCTTTGATCTAGTCCATCTGTAATGTACAGCAACTGGCAATGTAAAAAGTTTTTATAAGTTTTACAAAAAGAAAAATAACGAAAAAAAACTATTTCGCGTAGAGATTCTAAAGGTCTAAGAAAATGTTGAACAATGCAGAACATTTTATTTTTAATCCTCTTTATTAAAATTTTAAAAATCATAAAGAAGCAATTTATGACGACAATGATTGTTGACACTGGGCAGTTTCGATACTTGAAGAATTTTATCTTTGTTCCAAAATGTATAGATATTGGGGCCATAGATGGCTCTGCAATTGCAGATATTGACGCACTCCTTATAATCATCATTTCAGCTTAGAATATGGTGGGAAAGAAACTCACCTTTGAAATGCGATATTTGTGACCTTACATGCCAAGTTCGATTCGCACAACATACCATAGAACTTTTTAGAAAAATGGTACACTGGAACGCATTGTTAGCGGAATCCAAGTACTACGCTGCTATCAATACCTTTTACCTCAGTCTAGTATATTCCGACTTATGGAATTAATACACAATAAAATTTTCAAGTGTTTTTGGGAGTGAATTTCACTTCAGAATTTAATTTAATCTAATTAACACTAAACGGGTATATTGCAAAGAAATTTTGTTCGTATTTAGTTACCTGTTATTTTATTCAAAATCTTCGGGAAGAAAAATAATGAATAAATAGACAAATACATTCTTTGTGAATTCATGATATACGTAACCACAGAGGTTTACCTGAAAACCTGGCATCTACATATGTCAATGTCTGGAACGTTTCAAATATTTGAGGAATCCAATAACATTATTAACACATATCCGTCGGGATTTATTACACGTTTTATACATGTGTGTAAAAAACGTAATTTTCCTACTATTTTTTAGCAAACATACTACATAATGTAAATATGAATTAAGCATCATACGACTTAATACAAACAATTTTTTTTTATTTTATCGATCTGTACAGTATAAAATTCATATATATGTTTTTTTCATCTTTATCTACACCGAACGTGTATTTTATTATTAAAACTGATATTACTACAAAGCGTCTTGCCTTTATACTTCAGTATGTGTTGACTATAACCAATATGGAAATTGACTGTACTAGTTAGTGAAATTATATTTTTCTTACACAATTTAAAAACAAAACAATTTACATAAGCTAAAAAGAAGGAATGTATGAACTTTTAATTGATAAGCACAGTGATGTAGTAGAGGTATTATATTACATCATTTATTTATGAAATATTCTATGCCGATAGTTTTTAGCACTAGTTGAGTAGTGTTGTATTAATGCAATACCATTTAATTGCTAATACATGGCCGACTAAACAAAAGTTACATGATTGGTTGTGAAATGACAAATTTTCGTTATCTGGACGGATATGTGTTAAAATTTTTAGAAAAATATTTTTGATTACACGATTGCCCTCTATTTCTCACAGAATATCTTCCAGCTTTTCCTATTGAATCTTTTTTGTATTCTCTTCGGACATTTAAATAAGTCTGCCATTGCGAAATTGGCTTTAGGCCTGTAGAATATATAATTTACCGACACAACTTCACCATAAAAAGAGGAATTGAGAAGTTTTCTACATCAGATACTCTTAATGTTTTTAATTAAAGAAGCAACTATTTTCTGAGCACTCCACAAATTAAATGGTAAAAAACTATACCAATGTAATACAATTTTCTTCAACTATAAAGTATTCCGTTCACTTCTTACGGAATCATAATTTTTCCATTTTATAAATATAATAAACTAATTACGACATGCATATGAATTTTAAAAAAAATATAAATAATTATGTAAGTTTTAATTGCAGGTGTAAAGAACGGTTTTATATCAAACGTGGCTTTATCTAAATGATATCTTGTCTACAATTCCGAACATTAAGGTCAGCCCAAATAAGGCTGTATAACTCAGAATATTTTAGTGCACTAAATAAAAGTTGTAACCACTGTTTAACAATTTAATTTAAATTATTATAAATGCGCGTTCAAGTGTCCGCAATTGCTGCCAATTAACATTAGCTTTCAATTAATTTATCTTTATACTTTATTACGCAAGTGCCATAGAAATTTGAATTCTGCACTAAACTGGCGCCATTAAAATTTTAATGTGCTACTTTATAAGCGTAAATGGCAGCAGTTGGTCCCGAACTTAAGTGTTCAGTTTCATTTACTATTTCACACAAAATATACAAGTTTTATTGCTGTTACAGAACGCTATCAAAATTTAACAAATAAAACTTTAAGGTCCAAGTCGATACGTGCCACATATCCTCATTTATGATTTAAATTTCTGTCCTATAATAAAATTCAAATATTATTGCAGCAAAAGCAATAAATTAATTGGGCACTATCTAAATCGGACAAGGACAATATTATCATTACGAATAGTATAAATAGCATTCTTTTGTCCATGTTAAAAATTAAAGCACTCTGTCGAGGTTGCGCAAGTTAGAATTTCCCTTTCCCAAAGGTGGAAAAAAAATTTAAAAATATGAAAATGCACCTTTAATTTTCACAACAAAATTTAGTTTACAAAACCAACAGAACTAAATGTTTCTTTCTTGATTTTGGTGAAATGAACTTTTCATTCTCTTAATGCTTACTTTACAAAACGTGACTAACCAAATGTGGGAAATTTTATAACGTGTTTCTGTGGGGACGTTTACTTGAACTACGAATTTTATGATAAGCTTTTACAAGATCAGCAAAACTTTTATGCTGGCAGTTACAATCTAAGAGAATTAAGTTTTTGAAATGTACTAATAAAAAAATAAAAACAATTAATGAATTGTGAGATGTTCTAAGCTCGTTTCGATTTATAACTTAAACACGAGTATCAATGAGCGTAAATGATATTTTTTATCTAAGTCATAACAGAAATAGCGGCTGAGAACTCTTGGATCAAATTTTAAAAAACCTAGGCTATAAGTAATATAAGACTATTTTGGGTAATCAACAAAATTTTATTTATTTACTTGATGTTCGCTTCGAATTTTGCAAAATTTAAGAGTTTTTTCACAGATCACAACATTTTTGTTTAACACGTTCACGCCGGCGTGTACCACCGGTGGTACACGCGAGAACTTTAAGAGAAAATTACATGATAAACTAAATACAACATGAGAAAGCTCTCTTACTATTAAAGCGCCGGCGTGAACGTGTTAATTAAGGTTTCTACCCTTTCGTACTACGTACTAGTCAGAAAACATTACCCAAAGTTCTATGTCCACTACTTTCGTAGTGCTCACGATCAAGCTCAAAACTAGCTAAGAAATTAATTTAAATCAAATATGGAAATATAAAGAAAATGTACGCTTATTATGAGATAACAGATGGATTTCTGTAATGCAAGTTTCCTCCCTATCTTAAGTTTTTTAAACTCAAAGCTTAGTATTTTTCAATTGTATTCCTTTATGTCTCACAACTAATTTTTCAAATTGTAGTTTTGCTGCCTTAATTGGCTCATAATCTCTGAACCACTCTTCAGAGTTTCCCAGGCTTTCTCTTTTTCGAAAAACATAATTTTTGTTTCAGCGGTGTTTAGTCGTAAACTCCACTTTTTGCAAAAGCTTACAAACATATTGTGAAGAGTTTCAGATTCCGCCAATATTTTTAAGTCATCCTCATACAACAATATTGAATGACTAGTAGAAAAAGTATTATAGTATATTTCAAAAAATTGTAAACAAATTCATATATTCTTTGCTTTAAAAAGTATGAGAAGAAACACTTTCCCGCTTACTATCAAACAAATAATAATAAAAGTAAGTGCGAAGCACTATATCTGCCGCTGTACTACTATGTGTCAGAGGCCCCCAGGGTTGGCTATCATTGCCAGACGGGCTTGGCAGCTTGTCAACCCTCGTGTTCTTGACGTAAGTAATTTTATAGATTTCGTGAAGACGTCGCAGAAACAGTAAGACCTTGTAAAGTATAGCATTTAAACTGAAGCCAAAAGTAGAATCTACGTATAATTCCACTGTACCTTTAGAGTTTCACCTCACTGCGAATAATGAAATGCTGAAACACCAAATATGGAGGAAGCGAGAGAGAAAAAATTTACTGTGCACGCGATCCGATCCTAAGTGTGCGCGGTCGCCAGGCGTATACGAACAGCCCCCGGCCCGTCCATATTAAGTTTTTTTTTACGGGTTACCCTATAAAGCTAAGCACAGCCTTGGCAGGAAGAAAAATGTGGATGTGGGATAAAAGGAAATTAGGAGGTCGAGTATAAACATCGGTGCACATTGTGCTTAAACAACTGAGGCTTATAGTCGTCAGGAAGACAAAAGACGGCAGTAGGATCCATATTCGTATAGTTCGGCTCAAGAAGGATTCTCGAAACGTCGCTGTTCTGCTAGGTGTTGTCTCGAAGACGAAGTGGTGGAAACAGCTTGATGCGCGGGTTTCACGCCCTAGGATAAAACTACAAGAAATCAGATCAGAGATTTCATTAGAATATTGTCCGTTATTGTAGCGATAAAAGAGTGTTAGGCATGCTACATTACTTCGATGCTTCATGAACCAGGGAATCAATTGTGGAAGTAATCGTCTCATCCCTAATGAGTTTTTTTTGGATTGTCTAACACAGACAATGCAGTACGTCCTACCCGTGCCCGTGCGAATTCAATTCAAGTCTGGATCTGATATGGGCCCTGTATATGAGCGTTGCATACCACGACTTCTAAGATGCCCAAGTTAGAAGAGTTTGTAATACTCACCCCATTGACGAAAAGAGCAGGAAGAGAATTTGGGAATCTTTTAAGGGAATTCAGACAACTTTGCGTTTTGAATGCATTAAACTCGACAAGATTAGAGAATTTTATTAATGTCGTTGTTAAGTGATCCAAACAAGCGTGCTCGATTGATATTAGGGGCCTTGCCACCGGCATTGATGTTGTGAATGTTGGAGACGGTTGTTTACCTCGAGATATTTTACCAATTGTGCGTTAGTAAGAGTCTCAAAAGCCTTTGTCAGAATCGAGGTGGTAGCTATTGTTCCGTAGTTAGAGGGATCGCATGCATTTCCGCTTTTAAGGAAGTGGCTGAACATGGGAGAGTTTCCATAATGATGGAAAAATACCTTTAAAATATGATAAATGAAATATTTTCCTGAGAGGTTTAGCCAGGAAGTAGGCGCAGTCCTTTAGAAGCAGAGGTGATATACCACCAGGTTCGATGCCTTTAGACACGTCAAAATTCGCAAGAACTTTACAAATCTCACGCGTGCGAAAATGAAGCGGCCCTTGGTGGATGGTGTTACATACAGAGGAAAGAGCAGTTGATGCTTGCGTGGTAGATGGAAGTTGCGAATTAGCAGTAAAACTAGCAGCTAGTACATACAAAGAATACATTCCCATTATGGATGAGGGGTTGAATGGAAGAGGAGGTGAAATTACTTTTGGCGAACTTAACAATCGATCAGAAACCTTTGCTGCCTCTAGGGCATACATCAAACATCCTTTTTCTAATGTTTTAGTCGAATTGAAATTTGGCTTTGCTACTGATGGAATTGCATTTGTTACGAGCTTCGGTATAAATCTACCTTGATTCTGGGCACTTATTCGCATTGTAGGCCCGAAAGAGCGCTTCTTTGACCCTCATAGCATTCTGTAAATCCTCTGATAAACCATGAATTCTTACTTTGCATAAAACTTTTGTAGTTATGGGGGATAAAGGCGTACATTCAAATAATACTGGTTAACGCTTCGCAACTGTAGTCAAACATTTTTTGAGGCAAAACATTTAGTTCAATTAATTTCCTTGAAAAATTTATTAAACCAATCAGCTCGGTTTAATTACCATACTAATCTCTTGGTGGAAGTTGGATTAGATAGTTTCATGGAGAAGATAAAAAATTGAACTGATATAAGGCAATGATCTGAATTGCCAAGAGGTGAGATGACATTAACTGAGTACTTTTTGGAATAAGAGGACAAAAACAGATCCAGAAGATTAGCATTGTAGCCCAATATATTGGGAATCCGAGTCGGACGGTTCACTAGCTGTTGTAGGTTGAAAGATTCGCTGAATAACTCAACGTGCTTGCAAAAAAGCAAACTAGGAAATAGGAGAAGGTAAAGACCAATCCGCCAAAGGGCGGATTTGGACTCTTTTAAAGGGAGTGCAAGCTAGATTCCACTTTTAGCCAGAGGACAAAAAGGCTAGTGAAAAGTGCGAGATCACTCAGCTCCCGCAGAGTCAGCTTTCTTTTAGGGTGGAAGTTCCCTTCGATGACAACACTGAGAGAGGAGAGGTTGCTATTAAGGGGAAGGATGACGACTTTCTTTAATTGTCAAAAAAGCAAACATTTTTTTAAGGTATTGCCTAGGCTCAGGGGATAACTCTATGCTGCACACAGCTCAGCTCAGACAAATTTTTAAATTTGTTTGAAATTTTTAGGGAGAGGAGATTGGGATTTTTTTAACCTGACGAATGTTGCAAGTAAGCCACAATTTTCAACATAAAATTTTCACCGTGCAACATCCCAGTGGCTTTGTAAGAATAATCTCCATCAGTATACTCGCCTCAACCACCGACACCCAGGTAAATCACCAGAACCATGTAGAAATAAAACGCGTGCCCCCAGAGGAGTAAATCTGCAGACGTACGCCTTTGCTCGCTCGATGTGGGTAAATGTTTATTTATATTATTTGTCAAAACTCCAATTTTGACAGCTCTGTCTAAACATTTTAAAAGTCTATAGTTGATATTTTTTAAATGATATCATTTTAAACGACAGTTTTATTGACATTTGTGATTGTTTACAATTGAGGTGAGAAATAAACTTAACTTCTTAACGCAAAACCTTTTGGTGGACTTATTAAGCTAATTAAGTAAGGGAGTTATTTACAGCTGGTTAACATATGACAACTTTATACCCTGCAGTCTATAGAACGCAGCCAAATCCAATTAGATTCAGTATAAATCACCGGTCTCTTGACTGTTATTATAAATTAATCACCTCTATGTTACGGTCTATTTTCTCTCACTTTAGTAGTAATTGAATAATTATAAACATGCGAAACGCTGAACCAAATTTATTCGACCTCATCAATTCAAATTTTGAAAACATGCAATATTGCTAATCACATACATTAATCAAATGGAACTATTAGAGTTCTGCCTATTTTTGCCATATGGCTTTGGAAACACATGTTTTTTGCCAAATTAACTTTCACTCCTTAAGCAGTTTCAGTATTTTCATCACATTACCATAATTAACAAAGGTGTTAAATTGGTCTTCAAAATTTCCTTCCGGTATTTTTTCTTTTTTGAGGCATCACATCTAATCATGTTTACCGGTGTGTATCAAGGTAAAACCCGCAGAACAAGTGCAAAAAGTACAGACTCCAGTCAAGTAAGACAGCGATAAAAATGTCAAAATTAAAATGGAACAAAACCAAAGGTCTAGGTAAAGGTAGGAAATGATTTTGATTACTACCTTTTGAACCAAAGTCATGATCTTTCGTGCGAAAAATCTCACGCGATATCTAAAATTTCTCGGAGATTACAAGCCGGGGAAAGAGCCAGAGCGGTAACGCCTTTTAGGAAAAGTATTTTTCATCTGATCGTCTGGCAAAAGGTAAACTGGAAATTGTCGGAACTCGATAAACTTTCACTGACGTTGTTGGATTTATAGCGCGATGTGATCACACTAGAGATCTTCAACACACAAATTACTCTAAATTTCATTTAAATGCAATCTCTAAAAGTGAATGTGTAGCAGACATTTAATTTATGTTAAATCCGCACCGATTTCCACACATGAAGTGCACTACTTTTTTTTTCTAACCAAGTGGTGTGGAATTTCAAAAGACCGCGATCATTTCTTTTAAACTGATATTTGTTTTTTTTTTATTTTTACAGAAATACATTTGCTGCTGGAGATCACACTTGCATAACATACGACGCGGTAAATGCAGCTTACTTGGACGCCAGAAAGAGGATACGTAAGTGCACCTAGCACCCAAGCTTCTACTGTAAACTAAGCGTTTTTCTTTTCCAGATGTATCTCAGCCAAAAGGGGACTGGAAAACTGAAGATATTGCATCTGTTGGAGAACTGCTTCTAGACATCTCCATTCAGCTGGCACGAACGTGAGTAAATCTTTTAAAGGAAGTTCTATTTTAATAAATTATTACCCAAATTGGAGCACAGGCCTTCTCTTAGTCTTAGTCACAGAGCCCGTTCGATTTGAATGCACTTTTTTCTAAACGTACAAAAACAACCAATAAAATTAATCACGATTTACTCAAAGTTTCCAAACCATATAATCACAGTAATTGAAACGCTTGCGTTTCCTCTGCTGAGTCATTTCCGAAAGATTTCATGGGTTGTTTAGAAAATCGGCAAAAGGTAGACTGCTTCAAAAGCACGATCACTGGAGAAAAAATCACCTTTTGCACTGCACAATTGTAAACAGATGGATATGTTAATCAAGATCGATGAAAAAGCTCTTTGAAGTAATTACACGTGACAAATGAATTAACAACACGTACTACAATAGGAGGTTAGTTTGGAAAAACGCAAGCCGGCTTGCACGCTTGCATTCCCAATTGAACGGTGTGCCAAATACTAATTCGATCACAATGCCTTGGGACAGCCAGCCACGATACCACATAGCAGTGGCCAATTACAGAATAAATAGATCTTTAACACCGTTACGTAAAATCCATTCGTAATAGTTGTCGGAGAAAGATGTTTACGATACCTTACCTCATTCGAACTTCTTTAGTGCTTTCTTATTGCTGGGAAGAGCCAAAATGAAGAAAGCGATAAGTCTCATGTGGCAGTCTTATGTGGCCTAGTGTGATAGAATATAATATGCAATCGTGAAGTTATGCAAGTTTCTATGGAAATTCCGAAAGCAAGTGAAGTAAGTACGTAATTAGTACTCATTGTTCATTTTCTGTTAATAATCTGAGAATGACGGATTGCTACGGAACTTCCAAATGTGTTTTTCGGAAGTTATTATTCAACGATTGCGACGAGGAGAGTAGATATTGTACAATCCAAGTTTTTTGGCAGATTACTCGAATTGATTACTTCCGAAAGGAAGAGGTTTTACGCTATCTATAAAAGGAAGTCTTACGTTTGCTGCATAGTGAGTAATTTATTATTCTACGTACAACGATCGACTTTAACATCCCCGGCTGAGGACCAGAAAGAAACCCAAAAAATAGCATTCTATTCTACATCGAAACTATTCTATTAAAAAAATATCACGAAATTTCGAAGTGTGAACCAACCTTTGCTGCAGAGTACAGCAGTGCATAAGAAAAACTCTCTCCAACTAAATCTTTTGTCAGAACAAAACAAAAAGCCAACAAAACGTTACATCAGTACTCCGGAGTATCGGTATTTGATGTTACAAACTGGTCGCCAGAGAATTTAAAAACCTTGACTTGTCCTATGTGTCAGACAGCTTACGCTACTTTGCTCATATAAAAATATGAATATTAAATACTAGCTTGGGTATACTATAGGGCTATTATTAATAGATTGTTTAGGTGCTGTGAGATATTTTTTGAACAACACATTTCACCTTATTTTCTGAAGTGGAAATATTGTAAGTAGTCCAACTATGCATGGGATTTTCACACATGTCGAATTCTATACCATCAGTAGCTACGTGTTAAATATAGCACAAAATACGTAGATCTGATGCATATCGGGACGTAGATCTAATGGATATCGGGCAGTTCTTGAGTATGGAGGCAGTCATACTCACGATCCTTATCTTATAGATAATTTATTTGCAGTATTTTCGGAATTTTGTAAACTGATCATGACGTGAAGAGCTATTCGTACTTTGATACTTTTTCGGAAGTTTGGAAGTCATTTTTTTATTCATCTGCACAATAGTCTCGTTTTTTTTTTTTTGTGTAATGTCCAAATCTGTGAGCAAAAAAATGATTGGAATCTTCTTTAAACTAGTTTTATACGGTGACAATACTGGTGTTAATTGTCAAGTTGATAGCTGCCAATTGTCGAGTGTTATTTTATTATAAAATGATAAACACGTAAATTATATTTGTTTTTTGTAGATTCTTTTGTTTTTTCCAGATTCAAGATCTGGATCTTGAGTTGTTGTAACTGCGTGCCTAAGTCAGATCCGAATCTTGAGATCTGTGTGGATCTTGCGCAAAAAAACACAACTAATATTTCAAAGTATCGTAATGTAAATAAACTTTCAGATATTCCCAAACTCTTTGAGAACATTGTTTGTGATAATGTGTGTTTCTCGTACATTAATATGACCTTATTCAATAAAAGATTACTTTTACAAATCTTGTGGAATTTATTACTTGTTGTGTCACCGAGATAGAGCGGAGTGAAGAGGATAATTGTATTTTTATAATAAAATTAGGCCTTTGACAAAGTCTTGCACTGTATATTACTTCGTAAGCTCTCGTTTCTGGGTTTGCCTATGGTTTTTGTAACCTGATTGAGATTTTATCTGTCTGATCGTATTCTGAGAGCCTTGTTTCGATCACTCATCTCGGCTAGCATTGTTGCGACTTTTGGTATTTCTTAGGAAAGTCCTCTTCTTTTTGTTTTAGTATAGAGATAGTATCTCTTTGAAAAAAGTGGATGCAATCCGTGATCTTCGAATGACTATTAGCGCCGAATTTAATTTTCGAGATATTGATGCCACTCTGATCCATGTTAATTATGTTCTAAATTTTGTGTATCGATGTTAGAACGTACCCTACGTACGTACCATTGAAGGTAAATGTTATTCTGGTTTGGTGTTCTTTTAGGCAGTTCACTCTAAAAGACTTGGATTTGTTCAGCGTCGTATTTTACGTTTATACGTTTATTCTTCCGCCTTATAAACTTAGAATTAATTTTTTGGTTCTCTGTATGCTTAAAGAGCAACGTACAGTGATTAAGAGGATTTTTATGTATAATTTACTATTAGGTAATATTGTTGTAGCTCTAATGACAATGATAATAAGTATTTTAACCCCTTGGAAATCTGAGTTCGATGCGAAACACAGCGTCTTTTAAGTATTAGATGGGAATCATGTCACCATTCTACATCCATTCGATTTTAGTAAAATTTTCAAATCCATTATTCACCTGAATTTCCTATCAAAATTCGCCCAAGAATCTATTTTTTCCTCATTTTCTGTGGCATTAATTAAATATGTCCAAACACGCTGAATAACTCTTTCTAATTATTAATCGAATTACCCTTGGTATTGGTGTTCCATAAGAATCTGTAATGGGACCTATTTATAAATGACTTACCACGACTTGTTTCATCCGTGTGCAAACGATCTCCAGACCTATCTCAGTAAATCAATTAAAATGGTTGAAAACTGTGCATGCCGATTTAATGATGATTTACAACATCTATATAAATGGTCATTATGCAGCGCACTATCTCTTAAAAGAGCATCGAAATCTATTTGCTTAGCGATTTATAAGCGCGATATCAGCAAGTCGAGTAATACCAGTATCTCTTTATTTGTCACCTACTGGAGTGTTCACCATTTAACATTTATTGGAGATTATTTTTATTTTATCCAAATAAAACTCCTTCCTTACCGAGTTCAGTGTGTGAGCTGCCATGCGATATTTTGCGCTGGTGTTTGATTTACTTTTTGTTTTCCTTCTGGTTTTAATTTTTTTCTTTCAATCTTTTCTCCAGTTTTTTTAATTTATTACTGTTTTCTTATTAATTGTCGCGTATTTTGTATATTGTTGGAAGAATCAATACAATTTGATCTTATCTTCCTAGGCCTACATACAATGACCTCAACATTAAAACTTAGCTGTCATCGCTCACATGTTTCGAGGAAATGCAAAATTCGAGGAATTCTCACGTCCCACAGTCACGCATCGTACTACATTTTACATTGCTCCTACGTATACTGTAATCTTGAACTACTTTGTTATCTACGTTGGGACTCTCGCGTCTCATTCTTGCGTTACTGTATCTAGGCCTTAATAGTTGTGTGTGTTAATTTTTTTGGTTCATGGCTTGTAAAGTAGGTATATATTCCGGGGTTTTGACCTGCTCCTTCAGCAGCAAATGTATAGAACCACTACAGTCGAATATTTTACTATGGAGGCGGTCATAGCATAGTTCATCCTTATTATGTAGTTTAGTAGTGATTATTCAGTGACAAGTTTTTATGATATTATTTTATCTTTCTATGTATACCTTTTTCAAACACCCTGCATAACTGCAGTGTTCTGAAGTAGGACATTTTATGTTCTTTCAGTTTTACGCTTTGGACGTATTTATTCATACTTCTATTATTAATTTTTTTAAACATTTTTCAATCAAGAAACGTAAAGAAACAGATTTTATTAACCGTACCTTAATTCAGTAAGGAATTAGCTCAGAACTCAATCATTTTAATAACAGACTCTTTTTACAACCGAACAATACCTTTGTAGCAACCGGCCAAGCAGATTGATGTTAAATCTATTACAGAAATACATTTCAATACTAATTTGTCTATGACTTTGAACAAAACCTTCTGAACTACAAGCCATGAACTGGCCTTGAAGAAGAATATTGAACTCGTTTTTTATGAACGCTTTAAGATATCAGAAAGTGGTCCATCGAATTTATAGGACCACCTTCTGCTATCTCAAAGCGTTCATAAAAACGAGTTCAATATTCTTGCTCAAGGCCAGTTCATGGCTTGTAGTTCAGAAGGTTTTGCTTTGAAGATAATTTGAGGTTGCAATACAATAAAGCGCACCTAAATGAAATCAACATAAACACGACTAGTACAAGGCAGCCCTCACGTAGCAAATTACTAACCACGCAAACCATATACATATTTGCTCCTCACCTATATTCTAGGTCATTGACTACAATAAAACTCATAATAGATTTTCATGCATATATGCACTTTAATCAAGGCTTCCACCGCTCATTACCTTCCCATAGTAGCCAGCCGCAGTTAATTGGCAACGACTTAGGTTACCACATTGGGCAAAGATTGCATTCAGTACCGAGAATTTTCGTACACTTCATTCGTACTTCTAGGAATTTATTTAGAAAGCAATAGTTTACCATAGAGATTAGCATTTTCATTCTAATGGAAATGTCAATTTGCTCAAAAGTATCCATCAAATTCTGAATAAATCGGTCAAAATAGGTTAATAGTTGTTACTTGAAATTGTAAAGGTAAATTTATTTTCAAACACTTTAAGAAGGAAAACAATGTTTAAATTTATTATTCCTTCTGTTATTTGTTTATCCCAATACTTTTGAAATCGAAATTTCACACGGCAAAATAAAGGGCAGTCACGATCCCACTGTTTTATTCCTTCGTTTTTGGATCACTGGCTTTTATTCCTAACTTACAGATTTGTGGCAAGCATAGTGAACATTAAAATTGAATTGATGCTATGAAATATCGAAAATTTCACTTGTACGGATATCTTCCCATGTGATTGTGCAAAATATCTATATACCGCTCTTTTGGTATTTAATGCTAAAGGGTCTTTGAATAAGGACACTCGATATTTAAACGTAAAGAGAACAAGTTGTGCGTAAGATATCTACTAAAGTTTTTTTTATTTGAGAAAATATTTTATGGCATTAAGTATGGAATATAATGTCTCTCAAATAATGTCCGCCGCGGCTTTGCTTGGTGGCACGTGTTCGGGAAGTCCAATTTCCAATTAATTTGTCGCACAAATCTGGCTGAATTTGCTGGATGGCGTTCGTAATGTTGACTTTGAGGGCATCAATTGTTTGTGGTTTATTCGCATAGACCTGCGATTTAAGATAGCCCCAAAGGAAGAAGTCTAAAAGCGTCAAACCGCACGATCTCGGTGGCCAGTTCACTTCGCCGTCACGCGAGATAACCACGCTTTCAAATCGCTCGTACAGAATGTCCATCGTGGCATGCGCTATGTGGCACGTAACGCCGTCCTGTTGGATCCATATATCGTGGGTATCCAT
>QYTT01095887.1:5244-31175 GCA_006980735.1 Dasypogon diadema
AGCTCTAAGGCCCATCGCGAAATTCGAGGATTTAACATTTTTTTGTTGAGGGTGAGCGTCAACGATTTACAGTCTGTTACGATTTTAAACCTAACTCCTGTCAAATAGATCCTAAATCTCCTCAACGCATAGATAATTGCCAGAGTTTCCAGCTCATAGGAATGGTACTTACTTTCTTGGGGTGTAGCACGTTTGGAGAAAAAGAAAACAGGATGCAATTTTTTATCCTCTTGGCGTTGCAATAAGACAGCGCCGAAACCCAAGGAGCTTGCGTCACAATGCATCACAGTCCACAACTATCATAAAAGTTTCACATAAATCATAAGTCACTTAAACCATAATTAACATGTAACGTGCAAAACGATCTAAATCCGAGAACATATCAAAGCTCGACTCAAACTTAAAATTTGGCACAATCCCACTTCTGAATTTTGTTATTTGTAAGAAGTGAATTCGTTTTTTCCAAGGGACTAGGAAGCCGGACAATGAAAACGCGTCTGCACGCTGCAAAGGTTTACTTAAAACTTGTGGTCATACAATTTCAGCTTTATCTCAATGCCTAGATCATCCGATAGCAGTGTTATATACAAGAGGCTATATATATTTCGTCCAATTGGTGTTTACCCAGATCATACGATGATCAGCATTGTTTGCCGCAATCGGGTGATCTTTGCATATACAAAGTTATTTACAATCGAAATAAATAGCAATAAAAAAATAGTTTAAGTATTGATCACAATACAAACAGTTTAACATTCCTATTTGAAAGAAAACAGATATTTGACCTTTATTCTTTTTTCTTAGAGAAATTCGACTACAATAGTGTGTCCTATCGTGGAGATGTTCCGTTCCTTGAACATTGCATCCACCCATGCAATGGTATGATGATCTATCACTATTACGTAGAGTCCTAAATATCGAGTCATACCCTGTATTGTCAAAAGTCCTTTAATATCCAAAAACCACACAACACGATCTCTTTGAAACGAAAGGCGCTCTCGATCTTGCTTACAAGACAATGTAAATCAACCTCTGTTGATTTACCTGTAGTCGATCGTAAAAATTGAATATTCTTTAACTATCTTGCACAAGAAGGAAAAATTTTATCTATCGATAACGATTCTCGTTTCAAACTTAACGCCAAGTGGTGCTTGTAAATTCAAGCGCAGTTAGTTAAATAAAGAAATTCGACCATTGAACGTATTTTTTATAAAGATTACCCGGTACGCTTACACTATTCAATTATCAGAGAATTCATACGTCCCAACTCAGAAAATTTAAAGGCTATTCGCGACTTCCTCTGCCCCAGAATGTAGAAGGTGTGCAAAGCTTTCTAGAACTTTGTTCATACTTTAGGCGTTTCATTAGGAACTTTGCTGTAATATTTAAACCTTTGAGTGATCTAGTTAAGAAGCATGTCAAATTTGAGCTGGGACCTGACTAAGTGGGATCTTTTGATACACTTAAGGCGAAATTGTTAGATGCTTCAATACTATCCATATATAGTCCGTCTAATGAAACTAAGCTTCATTGTGACACAAGTAGCGTATAGGCTATATAGTGCTGTTTTGATGCAGAAACAGAAAGGCGGAAAGTTTCATCCAATTTATTATTTTTCGAAACGATGCACGGATGTAGAGTCACGATATCATAGTTATGAACTGGAAACTCTATCAATTATTTACGTCTTAAGGAGATTTAGACTTTAAAATTGTAACAGACTGTAGGTCATTAACTTTAACTTTAAATAAAAAAAATTCTAAATCTATACCTAGGGATGAACTACCTTCTGAAATTTTATACATTGATTATTTAGATCCCCTTCCACCAACTTAAACAAAAAATAAACATATATATTTAATTATTGACGGCTTTTTACTAAGTTCGTGAAATTATATGCTGTCTTCTGAAGCCATTGCTTAGATTACTTTAATACCTACAGTAAACCGACGAAAATTGTCTCTAATCGTGGATGTTGCTTTGTGTCCGAAGAATTCTCTATCTTTTTGAAAAATAATAACATTCAACACATTAAGGTAGCAACTACCTCACCTCAATCTGATGGTCGGACTGAACGTATTAATTGTGTTATTAGGTGTGTGTATATGAAACCGCCGCTGACAGATAGATGGCGCTAGTGTCTGAATGTATGAGCGTTGACAGTTGAATTTATTGGCGCATGTAATGTAGGCATCTGTCAATAATGTTTAGTTCACAAAGGTTTGATTTTGCAGAAGCAATTTGTTTTTTTCGTCGATTAAAAATGTCCGAATTTGTGCCCAAAAAAAAGAGCATTTGCGAGAAATTCTCCTATTTGTGGTAGATATGCAAATATGGGCAATAAAAGCAACGGAGTTCGGCTTTACTGGCTAGTTTAATACCGAATGAATCACAGCAATCAGTCCTTACCTCTAGTTGGCTATCGATCTGTCAATATAACTGTTATGGCTGATACTCAGCTACAGTGATAATTTGAATAGTTGTAATGAATAAACCTTTTCTTTTTGAAACTGCCTAACATTTTAAAAATCCCTACATATTCGCCTTTAATTGGAAGAAAAATGCAGCAGAAGCTCATCGTGTAAATTTATGGCCTGCACGCTCTTTCAGAAAGAACTTGCAGAGAATGGATTTAACCATTCAAAAGAGGTGATTTCGATCTTAAGAACAAAGAACGTAGAAGACCTGGGAAGAAGTTCGACGACGTTCAATTGCAAGTATTATTGGATGAAGATTGTAATCAAACCCAACAAAAGCTTGCAGACGCTTTAGAAGTTGATCGAACAACAGTTTAAAGACGTCTACGTGACATGGTAAAGGTCCAAAAGGAAGGAAAGTGGGTTCTGTATAAAATTGAGGGAGAGAGATATGGAAAGACGAAAAACCATATGCGAAATTTTGCTTGGCAGACAAAAAAGAAAGAGCTTTTTGTATCGAATCGTTACTGGCGATGAAAAATGGATTTATTTTGACAATCCTAAACATAAAAAATCATGGGTGGATCCAGGCCTATCATCAACATCACAAGCAAAACGGAATATCCATGGTAATAAGGCTTTGCTCTGCATCTGGTGTGATCAGAAGGGTGTCGTGTATTTTGAACTTCTAAAAGCCTGTCAAAACGGTTACTGTTGATTGCTACCGGCAACAGGGAATTGATTTGAACCAAGCAATGAAGAAACAACTCGAAGAATGGGCGAAGAAACATGGCAAAGTCATTTTGTTCCATGACCAGTCCAGAAAGCGTTGGAAGCACTAGACTGGGAAGAGTTACTCCACCCCACGTATTCACCAGACATAGCCCCTTCTGATTAACACTTGTTTCGTTCAATGCAGCGCCGATTTGCGGGACAACGATTCAATTCCTATGCAGAATTCGAAAATTTGGTGGCTTAATGGATTGCTCCAAAATACCAGGATTTCTTTGGCAAACGACGGAAAATATTTCGATTATGTACTCCTATATTTTGATTTTCAAATAAATAATTACTTTTTGTGAAAAAACGACAGTTTCATATGCACACATCTAATATTATTCCTATGTTATCAAAAGATAACAATAATCGAGGCTTGGAGAAGGTCTTACCCCTAACGAATAGGAATTTAATACAGATTAGAGATCAGCCTTCTCCTAAAGTACGGAAAATTTCTGGGAAGAAGTTTAATTGTATAAAGTTCAAATGTTCTTGAATGATAAACAAAAACTCCTTAACTCTAATATTCCGGAGTTTCTAGATAATGGAATTCTGGCTAAAAGAAGACGAAGAGTATAAATTCTCAATTGTTCTTAGAATCTTAAAGAATTTTACCCTTTTTTGCATTATTCTCAAATATATTTCTATTAAAAATCTTAAACAATTTTTTTTTGTCATATTTGTGAGGCAATCCATGCCGTTCTTTTCGATAATCTGTTTTTTTCGACACTATAAAAGAGACAGGTCAATTTTACATAGCCAGACACTTTTAAGCCTTTGAATACAGGAGTGCAATCACAATGTGTAGGAGGTAATGCTAAAATGGTTATTTCGTCTAATGATACAAATTCATCATCACCTTAATTTTGGAAGTCACCCAAAACAGAACCGTGTGAACTACTTCTACTTGTGAACTTTCAAGACCCAGCTGCATCAGAGACTTATAATCTCGCAATGACAGCAGTTTCCGCATAAACCTGATGACTATGAGTGAGTTATAAAAGAATGTGATCTAATTAGATGAGCATTTTCCCTGAAAAAAAAAAACAAAAGAAACACTGTTTCCTGTAGTATTTCTGTGGTGATCTCATTTCACAATTTGTGATTTTACTGCACAACTCCTCCAAAGGAATTGATTGCCTAAAAACGGTAAGTAATAACGCTTTTAACGACAGAAAATTATGTTCAAAGTAGCCAACAAACCCTTTGATGTTTATTTAAAAGAAAAATACATAAAAAATTGTATTTACCAGCAGATGTAAACTGTAGTTTATTGCATATGGGAGCCTGCTTCAAGAGATAAAACTCGTCTGCACAGCTTGAACCGTCTAATTGATTCCGTTCAATATCTTTGGTCAACACTTTTACAACTTACTCTAATCGATTATGAATTTTTTGATAAAAACAGATTTGAACTGGCGAGGCGATCGCGATAAGACGAATGTTACACGCGCCCGTGAGCTCTCTGCGAGACGATCCAGCTGTTTTACACACCAGAATGACTTGGCCCAAAATTGAAGGTACCAAAAAGAACACAGGGCTTGTAAATTTCACACTTCTTCACCTTTTTCTACCAGTTTCCATGTATTTTCCCCAGCTGAAATGGAAATCGAATTTCAACAAAACACAATAAAAAGGTTATGACACTTTTAACAATGACCGACAAAATCAACTTAAACGGGGCAGCCTTTCACAGCTCGTCGATGTGGTCGCCAGATAAGACCGTCACAACAATAGCTGGGGTAATTTCCGTGGATAACGTAATTTTTGGTGTGCCGATTTTGGGGTAGAATGTTCCCAAACGTGTTGAGTTGTTGTGTACAAAAAAGAAAAAAAAAATACAACTGAAATTCGTAACTTAAGGCACAATTTCAGATCATCGAATTTCACTACTGGACTTTAATAATGAAACCACTTGAGACTTTCCAATTATAAATTTTCAATCGTATTAAAACACTATCACGAAGGAGGCAAATAAATGGATCACTACAAAGTGCCATTCACGAGAAAATTACAAAATGAAAAACACAGTGGAAGGCAAAGAGACAAAGCACTTTTTTTCTAATTTTCCACTTTTATAATCTCAAATTACTTTACACTACTGCACACCTTGAAAAAAACTTATTCCATTGCAACTTTATCAAAATCAAGACTTGTCGGCTTTTTCCGAATTTCTGCAGAAGGAAACTATTTCCATTTTCCTCACTAAATGGATGAAGTGTAAAAACTTTTCTTCGCTTCTGTAAAATCTTTATTAGTGAAGTTTAACGCTGTACGGCAAAATCAAATGAATCAGAAGCCGTAAAACTCAGCTGATTTTCTTTCTTGCACGGGAAATACACAATTCTTGCAATTAAACGAGCAAAAGTAAAGAAAACACGAAAAAACAAACAGGAAAAATACACGAACTAAACCAACACACCACACGATAGCTTCTCAACTTATCGCAGCAGCAGCAGGCAGATGCTCCGAATTAGATTGGAACTGTCACTGTCACTTCGTTGTCAAACTATAGTCGAAAACGAAATACGGCAACGACGGTGGTAGAAGAGCGGCGCACGATGCTTTGGAGATTTGCGTTTTGTGAACGCATGGTCTAGTCAGGAGGAGGTGAAAGTGTGTGTGGTTGTGTTTGGAATTGTAGTTTCTTGACAGAAAGAAGAAAACAATTAGCGGCATTTCCTTCAATATCCCGCTGAAAATAAATGTTAAGAGCTTATGGGGAGCACTCCCATCCCACAGCGGAATTTTATAAAACGGAACCGGAAGATTAAGCACTTTCCACAGCGGGATAGATTTGCGTTACTATGTGGAGAGTATGATTGCGTTACCATGCGATAAGCAGTTTGGAGGTTTTTCCATTCATCTAGTACATTGGGTATCTCTGCATTTAGTACTTGGAGACCACATGTGTGAATATAAATTAATTTTAACAGTGGGGATGGGGATGAGTAATATTCGATCTATAGCATCACAGCGTAAACAGAGGACTGGCAGTGCTGGCGACTTTCATTGAAAATATTAAATTATGAAGATGCGTATAATTACATTGTCTAGATGAAATTCTATTAATTGTTGCACACTATTTCCGCCAGATGTCTCACGTATAGGTTTCTGGGTAAGGGGTAAACAAGATCTTTTACATTTTTCTGTGTTTGAAAATGAATTTCGTCTGCGATTTTTATTTAATTAATTTTAACTACTAAAACAAATATTTATCTGAATCGTGCACCATATTTATAGGCTACCAGACACAATATTTATGAGAAATTCGCATGGAAAATTTCATCGATTTCTGTGCTTTATCTTTGCTCTTCTTTTTTCGTTTTGTTTTTTTAAAGATTAAAATTGAGTGGAAGGATAAGTTTAGAATTTTAAAACTACGGACTATATTGAGCCCAGTTGTTTACAAAGGTAAGAAATGTTTAAAATTGTTATCTTTGCAAAAGTAATAACCTAGGACTTGTTTAGTGCCTTTTCAGTTAAAATGCACAGTGAGAATGAACCAAATATTCCGGTCAGGGAATATAACATACAAAGCTTGAAGATCCTAATATCTTTATAGACTCAAGTCTAACCGAAACGAAAACGTATTCATAGACGAGAGCTTAGATTTAGATTAGATTTAGAACGAGGCGGAGCTAAAGTAGCCTATGCACTGCGGCCACCAGTTGGCCTATTGTGCTCCGCACTGTTTAAAGTTCCTCCATCAGTCCCACTCTTTCGAGAAAGAGAAGTATATTTTTGAAGGAAATGTTTTCGAAGACTGTAGGCCTCAACGGATGTGCTGGAATCGACATCGTGCAACTGCCTCGCATTCGCAAAGAATGTGCACCGACGTCTCCTCCTCTTCGAGACAGAATCTACATATTTCGGTGGTTTCAACGCCCATCCGATTAAGCCTACAGTGCCCTGTAATGACTCCTACAATGATTCTTACCTGATTCTTTGGCAGTTGTAATAGACGAGAGCTTAAATGAATGCAAAAAGAGAATGAACGTTTTCAAAATGATAAATAATGTTAAATCTGGTCTTCACCCCAAATAAGCTTATCAATTTACAGAGGACTAGTTAAATCTAAACTGGATTACTGCCATACATCCTTATCTGGTGTCAGCGCATCGGCAATGCATAAACTAAACATCCTAACCAACAGCTGTCTTAGACGATGTCTGGGGCTACCTCCGATACCCCGGTACCGATTCTGTACGTAGTGGATTGTAAATTCGACGATTAAGTCCAGTTATGGTCGAACTTGGGCGATAATATTCTCTTGGACGTAAAACGAAATAAGTCCCAAACCAATAGGGATCGCTGCCTTTGTAAGAGAAAAACTAGCGGAGATGCGACTCGCCGGATTCTCGATTATCTCCACGGACGTATCACTTGGAACGGTTGCCGTTTCAGCTGGCATGGCCTTCTACATTGAAGACACAAACGTTACGCATAGATACAGAAGCGGACACAGACTATCCTCGACCACCGCAGAATTAATTGCCATTAAAATGGCTGTAACATGGGCACTAGGTCAAAACCTTCAAAAAGTTCAGATAGCCTGAAACACCACGTATCCGATATACATAGGTCCCTGGGAAATTTTTGCGGTAAAGTTAACATACTGTGGGTCCTCGGTCATTCCGGAATACTCATTAATGAAGCGGCAGATAAAGGTGCAAGAGAAGCACTAACAAACGGTTTGGAGATTGAAGAAGGACCTGTTTACAAGGACGTCCTAATTGCGATAAAGGACAAAATTATTGAATTATGGGACGAAAAATACAAATTACAGAGTGTAAACAAAGGCCGCTTTTTCCGCAGTATCCATGATAGCCCCTTACTTACTCCTACTAGAGATTGCGTCGTCTGCGGTGTGGATGAGAGCTGAGAACTTCTCATTTTTGGATGCAGAAGATTTGAGCGGTTGAGAAACGAGTACGATATCTTTGGCAGATTTGTCCACGCTCGGAATCTTTTGAAGCATGGATCTCCAGATGATCGTAGGATTCTTGTGATTGATATGTTAATGAGGCCAAGATTGAGATATAGTCTGTGCTTTGGAACATCGTCTGCATTTCTATAATGTAAATTTTAATTTGAACTGACCCTTCTTTAGGCTGACTTAAACTTGAAATAGTTTCAACTTTTACTTATTTCCACTCTAAATGGCGCGTAACCCTATGAGTCACACACACACTTAGCATTTGACGAAAAACTAATTGTTGGGACTGCCAACTGACTCCCCGGCATCGATACTGTATGCCATGTCGGAGGAACTCCCGTGCCTGGAGAGAAAGCTCTGGCTTACAGCGAAAGAAATGGTAATGGCGTGGACTCGTGGGAGGATTGCCGTCGTGAACACGATGACGGAATCTAGTTACAGTAGCGCGTGGGCAATCTGAGGTGAGATTATTTGAAACACCAACAAATGTGAAAATTACAGTCCAGCTGAATGCCTCTCAATTGACACCAGGATTCTCTCGGAAACGAAAGGAAGCAAGGCCCAATCCAACAGGGAAGAAATCACCGCCTTTGTGGGGAAAAAATTAGCAGAACTACACCTTGCTGGTTTCTCTATTATAGCCACGGATACGTCACTGGGTACTGACACCATTTCTGCTGGCATGGTCGTACACATTGAGGCCACAAACCTCGTACATAAGTACAGATGTAACCACAAGATATCGTCCACCACCGTAGAATTGATCGCCATTAAACGGGACGTAAAATGGACACTGGACAATGACTCTCAAAGGGTTGCTATTATTACGGACAGCAAATCAAGCTGCCAACTCCTTCAGACGAAGAATAGCCTGAATCATCACGTCTCCGATATACACAGATCCCTGGTGGGTGTTGGTGGTAAAATTAAAATACTATGGGCGCCCTGTTACTCCGGAATATGTGTAAACAAAACGGCAGATATGGGAGCAAGAGAAGCTCTGACAAATGGTTTGGAAGTTGAAGAGGGTCCCTTTTACAGAGACGTATTAGCCATGGTCAAGAGCAGAATAACTGAAATATGGAATGAGAAATATAAACTACACACAACGAATAAGGGACGCTTCTACCGTAGCATCCATGCCAGCCCCTCACTTAACTGTGAAATAGCAGATACAGGTATGGCGGCCAGAGAGGCCAAGACACTTAATCGACTAACTAGCAGTCATACGTATGATTGCATTTTTCTGCATAGAATGGGTATCGAGGAGGATAAGGACTGCACCACTTGCGGCGTGGAGGAAAGTTGGGAACACCTTGCTTTCCCTTGCGGAAGGTTTGAGCAGTTGAAGGGTAAATACGATATTTTCGGCAAATTTGCTAGCTCTTTGCATTTAATAAAACACGGATCTACCGAAGATCGTAGGGTTCTTGTGAGAATTATCGGCGAGGCCAGGATCGATGTATGATTTGCTCCTTGAAACACCGTCTGCACCATTTTTGTGAACGTTATTTATTTTATATCCCATTGACACCCACACAATTAACGAAAAACCCATAGTTGGGGTCGCTCCATTATGCTAAGGCTATCTATGTAAGTCTATTGCTGTATATTCAATTAAAAAAAAAAGAAGGAAAAAACGGGGAAAAAAATTAATCACAATCAAAAAGAGGAAAAAAAGAAAAAAAAACCAAGGAAAAAAAGGGCATAGGACAAGAGGAACATGAACGAAGCTGAATAACATGAGTTTATATAACATGAATGAATTCATTTCAGAAAACATCTATCCCGTGTAACGCATATGCATATTCAGAGTACGCAAAGCCTGTGCCCGGGTTGGAAGCTGTGAAGAGAGCAACCTCTAGAAGACTGGACCTCTGGCGGATAGTGGAAACGCTGAGCCATACACGAGGGCGGCCTCTCAAGAGCCTGTCTTGGTGGTCGGAGAGGGCCCCATAAAAACAATAACACATTATCCTAGAAAAAGGACTGATCAAGCATATGGAAAAGATTTTAGCTGTATGCGGGAACTCTTGGCCAATAGTCAATTATGTTATTTCTAAAACCAGAATAAAGACGAAAAGTTACAGCATGTCTATCATTGCCCTTACGAGAATTAGAAATACTCACTAAGGAGGAAGGAGTAGGGATTTTTTGAGGAAAATCAGACAGCTGTGGGGTTTGGATGCAATAAACTCGACACGGTTCGCCCTACCCCAGGCGAGGATTTTGTTAATGTCATCATTTAGTGATCCAATCATGCGTGCTTGATTGGTGTCGGTAGCAGCTCCACGAGCGTCAGCTACTGATTCAAAAGAGTACGCGAAATCAAGGGTACTGTCATCAACAAAACTATGAATTGGATTGGAGGTAAGAGATTAGAGATCATTAATGAAGAGTAGAAAGCGAGTGGGGGGCAATACAGAGCCCTGAGGCGCACCGGCATTAATTCTGTAAACGTTGGAGATGACACCGTCCAACGTAAATCAGATGGTGCTTAAAATTGTTTCTTGTTGAAAACAAAATACATTAAATGAGTTTTTTTTAGCAAAACGTTCTATGAAATTAATTTACCGGAAAATACGGCCAGAGTTTAACTTTCTTCCAAAATATTTACTGAAACCAGGAAAAAGTCAGACATCTGCTGCTGAAAATATTTATAATAAATATTCATAAATTTTTCACAAATTGAATGAGAGTACAATCATCTGAAAACATTTGGAACACTTCCAACAGACAAAAACAACTTCAGCCATGGAATGCCAAATCACTTAAATTTCTGAAAATTGTTTGTGATGATTGTAAATTCTATCCCTATCCCTATAAATAATTAAATGTCAAGGGATCTGAGTGTGTAGTGGCAATTAAGAGCCACAAAGGGCATGCTGCTTTTAGATACATAATTGGAAAATCCCATGTTTCCTGTCGCAATTTAATGCATCACGTCAAGTCCCAAAATACTGACCATGATTTTTCTGGCCGATGTAGGATCAGCAGACTTTTATGCCACTAAATTGACTCCTGTTTACTCTCAGGGTCGTAGTGATGAACCCAAGTCTCATCTCCAGTAACAATCCGTTCGACAATACTCAATGGAGCTTCACCATAGAGCTCTAAAAGCTCTCTACAGCACTTGAATCGCATTTTTTTCAGAGGCGCTGGCGACGTAAGCCATAAACAAAATGGATGCAATCATTATTAACGGTCAGGGAAATCAGGTACTAAATACCTAAAGATTCACTCTCGCAGCTCCAACATACATACACGAAGGGAAAATCGGTGGATACCGCGTTACACGAGGTAGTCCACACCATCGAAAAGAGCTTTCTCTTTAAGCAATCAACCTTAGGTGTTTTTATAGACATTGAAGGTGCCTTCAATGTGTTTTTATAGACATTGAAGGTGCCTTCAATAATGTCTTTCTAAACAAAATAGTCGAGATGCTGCACAGGCAGGGCGTTAGTCCACCCATCAGGGGATGGATTCCGCACATGCTCGGTAGCAGAACGATTTATACAAGCCTCGGCGGTGAGCGTAGGGAAGGCAGAGAGAAGGCTGGAAACAACACTTGGAAGAAAAGGCAGGAAAGGCTTTTACGGTCTTGTCCACCTGCCGAAGGGCCATTGGTAAGAATTGGGGACTTAAACCTCGGATGCTGGCATGGTTATACACCAGCGTTATTCGGCCCATCATTACTCATGGTTCCGCCGTGTGGTAGAAAGCCTTGGAGATAGAACGCAATCGCAGGATCCTGGACAAACTGCAACGTTTGTGTCTGTTAAGCATATCCGGAGCACTTTGTTCGACAACCACACGGGCATTAGAGGTCATTCTTCACTTCTTGCCCATAGAAATTCATGTCAAAAAAGTCGCGGCGTCAACGGCTTTAAGGCTACACCTTAATGACTGTTGGGTGCATACAGGCTCGCCTGTTCCCCATGAGTCCATTGTTGGGCTGCTGCGAGCTGAAACGCCTGTCTTTGACATTGACAGTGACCACCTGCTGGAGGAAATGATTACTCCAGAGTTCAGGGTGAGGATTTCACCGAGGGAGGACTGGGAATCAAATTCCATAATCCCCCCTATGACGCACTTAATTTTTTATACGGATGGATCTAAGACAGAAGGAAATGTTGGGGCGGGCATCTTCTGCCAGGACCTGGGTGTGCAGAGGGCTTTGCATCTTGGGGAACACACCACGGTCTTTCAGGCGGAGGTTATGGCCATACTGAGACGGGCAGATACCTTCGGGAATTGCAACCGGAGGGGTTAACCATTGCGGTCTGCTCGGACAGTCAGGCGGCCATTAAAGCCCTGACGAAACCCTTCGTCACATCCAAGTTGGTGAGGGACTGCAAACGGGCCCTTAATGACGTGTCCCAGAATAACGATCTAACCATTTATTGGGTGCCAGGCCACAGTGGCTTCTACGGTAACGAGAAGGCGGATGAGTTGGCGCGGGAGGGGGCTGCTTCTGATTCCCCAACCCTCCCGACGGGGGTATCGACGAAGTACCTTTTTGGGCGCATTGCAAGCTGAGCGAACAACCAACATCGTCAGATGTGGGACGTGACCCCACTTGGCGGTACGACCAAGGAACTGTGGGGCCCACCGAATGCCTACCTAACATCCAAACTCTTGAGATTAAATAAACCATCACTAAGGTTACTTGTTTCTGTTTTGACGGGACACAGTTTCCTAGGAGCACATCAACACAGGATCGGTCGCTCAGGCGAATCCGACTGCAGGGGTTGCGGGGAGGAGACGGAGACGGTGACACACTTCTTGTGCCATTGTCCGTCACTCTCGGCGAAAAGATTCAGGCACCTGGGACACTACTTCCTCGACGAACTGCATCAGGTAGGCGAGAGAGGGTGGGAGTGTATACTGGCTTTTGCAAAGTCGACCGGGTGGCTGAATTGATGACAACAACCGTCCCTTTTTAAATCTTCGGGTGGTTTGCAGAAAACGTTACTACTAAAAATGAAAGAAGGAAAAATTCAAGGCTTTTACTAACTAAAGGTGAACACTACAAGGCAGAATACTAGCTGAAGGCCAGAAAGTGCACACTTGAATTCTCAAAATGCGTCGGACAGGAATATTATGTAAAAATATTTAAATCCCTTCGACACTATTGTCGGATCTGGCCAGATATAAATTTTAATATACTCGGAACTCAGAATGAGAAGATCGACATCATGATGAAGGAAGGTGTTAAGCTGTCGGAAATTTAATTTAAAAGTCAATACAGTGATAATACATCAGTGTGTATAAATGGGACCGTGCCTTTAAAGACCCACAGCTCCAGTTTTATGCAACAACATCTGACAACACTGACATCATGCACAGAGTTCTAACGATTTAACATCTTTCTTCTTAAGAAATTTATTTCTGGCAGTACTTAAGAAGAAAGGCCTATCTTAAATACTTTTAAAATTGCCTACGTAGTACTTGGAATATAAGTACTTGCTTTTATTTACTTGAACTTAAGACTTAGCTTGGTACTTAAGTACCAAGATCTTTACTTAAGTGTTTCTAAGTCTATTAAGACCTACATATATTTGTACGAACCTTTAAATTCTTTTCAGATTTCACTGCAGGATCATTCTTAGAGCACGGAAGATTTCACAAAATTGTAAAAGTCGCAATGACTGTGGTATTTGAACTGCTACTACTAACAAAGAAATTATTGGGTCATCGCATAAATAATTCAGTTTTTCCAAATGCATGAACTAAAAATAAATGTAAGTTTTGAAAAGCGTAGTGCAGTTCTAATGGTCTTTTTTTCAACGAGAAGTGACAAAAGAGGATATCTGGCATTTTTTGCTTTATGAGTTCAATAAAGGGAACAATGCGACTGAAACTGCAAGAAATATTAATCCAATAAGCGTATGTCAATGCCAAAGGTGGTTCCAGAAATTCCAATCCGGAAACTACAGTCCAAACGATCAGCCTCGTCCTAGGAGATCTGTGGAGTTTAACAAGGACGTCCTACGAACCCTAGTGGACCAAAGCCCCATCTTAACTGTTAAGGAGCTAGCGAAGAAGCTTGAATTTGATCATTCGACCATTCATCGACAGTTCCATGCTATCATTACAATTAGAAAGTTGGGTCAGTTTGTTCCTCACGAGCTTTCGGAGTCTAGGCGCGCACAGAGAGTGAATGTGTGCTCCTCCTTGTTGTCACTTTTCAGGAATGAACCTCTTTGCACCTCGTGACAAAAAGGGGATCCTCTACAAAAATGTCAAGCGCAGAAGATAGTGGGTAAGCAAAGAAAACACCAGACGATAACGAAGGAGATCTACTGCGATCAGCTTGAACGTCTTAAGTTAGAGCTACAGGAAATAATAATGAGTTTCCCTTCTAACCCAGAAGGCGCACTTCTCAGCGAGGTGCCAAGAAACGTTTACCCATCTCCGCATAAGCGTTCACACATTTCAAGGAAATGTGTTAAGATTGGGCTCCCCGACAAGCATGCAAAACTATTAGTGAGGTTAGACAAATTAAGGACAAGGAGTCGTTAGCAGATTAAATATCAGCCCAGGAAATATTTAACGTTATCACTAAGACAGTTACAAAACCGCATGTAGGCGTCTTAAGTACATCCTTAAACATGCTCACGCCGAAATGTTCCGCAATGCGGTTCACTGCCATACACATGCGGTTAATGGGTTCATGTTTACCGTAGTTAGTTCTGGAGAAGTTAGTGTGAAGGAGAGGGACAGCCCTCAGGTTGTGAGTATTAGCCCTGAAGGATACCCTGCCCCGAAGCTCCCAAGAGTCAATATTATCGTTCAAGAGCTGGTGTATGAAAACTATGTCGGCAACTTCGCGTTGCCTCTCCAGCGAGGCCAAGTCAATAAGATTTAGACGCTCGCGATAAGGCGGGAGGATCATAGAATCGTCCCAAGCCAAATCTCTGAGTGTGTGAATCTAACGAATCTGCGCTGAAAACATTCAAGTCCTCCTGAAGATAAGCGCAGTCGTCAATATCATTAATGAAGGAAAAATCTTCATATGGTCAGCATAAATCAGTACATTAGAATGTCTGAAAAGATGCACGACATCGTCAATAGAAAGGATAAAGAAAAGAGGACCCAGATGACTACCCTGGGGCATCCCGGACGTGACAAATTATTTCCAAAACCTTAGAGGTAAATTCTAATAAGTTTGTTGTAGTGGACCTGCCTGACACAAAACCGTGCTGATTGGGCGAAAGAATATTTTTACATTGTGTTGACACCTGAGAAAGAACTATCGACTCCAACAATTTGGGTATGCAGGATAAGTTCGCTATCGGTGTGTAATTAGAAATCTCGTTCCTACTACCCTTCTTGTGAATATGAATAATAAAGGAGTTCTTCCACAATTTAAGGAAACATCTACCATTGAGATAATTCTGAAAGAGAATGTGAAGGGGAACGACTAAGGCATCGGAACACGACCAACTTTGCTTTTAAGACAATGCTAGACCAGACACAGCAAGAACGATGTTATTGCTGTTGGAGGAGTTTGAATGGGAAACGATATCCGTATCCACCATATTCACGGGACATTGTACCATCGGATTATCACTTGTTCCACAGTCTACGAAATCATCTGAATGGAAAAACTATAGATTACATAGAGGATGTCAGAACGGTACTTGAGGAATACTTTTCGTCGTCGTGGCCAAGTGAATTTTGGAAGAGGAGCATTCAAACTCTGCCAGACCATGGGCGTATCTGCCCTACCTTGCCCCCCCTTTTCCAAAGTGGAAAAAATAAAATAAAAAATTATAAATTTCTGAAAAATTTATTAACAGGTTGATTGTTGGTATTTCAACACTTTAAAAGAAACTGATTATGAAATAGTTCTGATAAGACTAGCTTATGCAACTCGCAATTCTTACTGTTACACAGTATCTATGAGAAGTCATAAGAAATTCAATACAACCTGCACATGTATAGTTAGCTTGTGTATTGCCTTTTTTATGTATCAGGCCGTGACATTCTACTTTGCGATTGTATGAAGTGCGAATCGCAGTTGAATTTGAAAAGTTATATCATTTAACTCGTCTTGGCGTTAAAAGTATGAGGCCTCCCAACTAGCATTTTCCCGCTCCGCTACGTATCTAATACCAAAATCACCACTATAAATTTGCAATTACTAGTGTTAAAAACGGTTTAAATACGGATATTATACCAAAATGGAATGAATTGATTGGTCTGTGTGTGTTTTCAAAACCAAAATTGCTACGTTCGAACTTATACATTGAAAAAATGTATGTATATAAGTTAATCTTTTCAATAAAATTCTAAATCATACATAAATAATTCCCATATATACACTTCGAAGGAACAATACAATTACAAAATTTTTGAAGAAGACATAATTATTTTCTAAATTAAAAAATTATTACTAATTTGGGTGAAGAAAGGGCTCTTCAGAAAAACCCTAAAAATATCACAAAATTATTTAAATTTTAAATCTAAGATTTTTTTAAACATTTTCCATCGCTTATTTTAGAACTTTAAGATGTAAAATATTTAGGACTGTTTCATTTTCCATTTGTATTTTTGTTGGAAATTGCTCTTAAATCATTTGTTTTGAAAAAAGTTTTTAAAGATGTTCAGTTTTCAAATTTAGTAATTTATGCCGCCACTGCGAAGTCTCCATTACTAAAAAAATAGCACTTAAAAGTGGCAGTAATTTCCATTAAAGGTGTTGCTACGTGACAAATGCAACCTTTTATTGATATAAACTAGATATAAAATACACTTGTTAGTAGCGGAATTTACTATAAGGTATCACATGTTACCTTATTCAGCCATTCGCCACTTTATAGCGCCTTTGGAAACAAATAATTTGGGTTTAGCAATTTTCATTTTATAATAACAACTTTTTAACTTCCGAATTTTCTGTAATTTTACCAAATTCTTCAAATTCTTAAAGAATAATAACTGCCATGTTCATTGGTAATGTGGAACAAATTAACAATACTTTAACAGGACAATAACGTTGCAGTGACTTAAGATTGCAAAAACCACTTAAGCTAAAGTACCATCCACTAAAAAGTGGCATTGGAACGTTACGAATTATACTACGGGGTTTGAGATACTGAGTAGTGCTTTGATTAAGGTTTAGGGAACGTATCTGTTGCTGAAAAGAAAATCTTTGTTCTCACCACTCATTAATGGCATAATTTAGTGACGAAACCGGAACCATCCCAAAAGTTAAACTTCTTCAAAATGACAGATACCCTCAAGTGTCTACAATACAGTTGCAACCACTATTCTAGAAGTATCAAAAAATCAGTAACATTTGGATACATATAGTTTCCACGGTTACGTATCAAGCAGTTTCAGATTACCTCTACAAGGTCTCAGCATACATAATAGTGACAAAATAAGTAATAATAACGTGCCCTTAACTATACATTTTCGTGGCGATTCACATACGCTAGTGTTGAGCACTAAGATTGTTAGTTGGGCTAGGAAAGAAAGAAAGGTATCATTGAAAACCCTGAAGCCTTAGCAAACTAATGTTGTATAATTTCGACCTTTGCTAATAAAAAATTTAAAATGTTTTCGTTCAAAAACATCAAACTCAACCCTTTCCTAAAATTTCGTTCGATTTGCAGCATTCATACCAAGCTTAGGTAGGGGAAGGGGAATTGAGATTCAAAATGTGGATTGAGGTACAGGAAGCGCCATTAGAAAGGCGCTGCTGATATTACTCTCACAGCCCTGCACAACAAACACTATAGAGTGTTCATTCAGTTCCCTTCGCCGAATTAAAATATGGCTAAGAAGCACTATTGCTGAAAGTAGGTTAAATGGATTAGCCATGCTAAGCCTTCACCGTCAATGTGTTTTCGCAAATAAGGAGCAATTAGTGGAAGCAGTAGTACGAAAATTTGCAACTAATCCTCGCAAACAATTATTCAAAAATTAACTCTTTTAAATAAATAGTGTTTTTCCTTTTGTTATTGTTTATTATTGTATGGCACGATGGATCCTCCTCCTCCATGAAAGAGGTTAAATTTCAAAAACTGCCTCCCCTTCCATTTTGAGCTGGATACGCCCTTGTGCCAGACAGATGGAAAAAGTCGTAGAGAATGATGGAGAATATATCACTGATTAAAAATATGTAGTTCTATGTAGGTATCTTAATTTTGTAATGTAAAAAAACCACATTATTTATGGGATGATCCAATATATACAGAACTAGGTCTAAAATAACAATATTCTGCGGAATATTCTGTGTAACAATCTTAATCTAAACTAGAAATGCGATGATGAATTTGCATGATAATCATGCTATACAATTTTGGTGAGCTACAATCGATTATTCTGGCAGCATTTAGAAAGCTGTAATCAAATAAAGATCAGTAACAAAATAGACTTTCGCCCAAATCTTGCCTTCCTTACATTGAGTGGAAGTTTTCCACAAAAAGAAAATTTAACCATCTGTAAAAAAAATGATTTCAAGCAAAAAATTAGCAGATATCACGCAAGCAAACGTTTGAAATAAAATTTTCTTACGACGACGCTAAAAATATTTAAGATTAGCACATTGACACCAACAACAAGGTGATGGAAACTTTACGAACTTTACGTTCACCTGTTAATTATCACGCGACCAGCGACAGCGAATTTTATCGTATTTTTTTTCAAGTCAGTCGGTCAGACAAGCTAAGTTTAAATCCGACAAAAAAAAATGTGAACTCACCTCAATATCAAAATCCCACTCGGGTGATGGTGATCGTTCTTCCCGTTCTTCTGTTATTGGTGTACCTTGAGCCGGTGAGCCATGAGGCTCTTCCGGTATCACAGCAAATCTGCCTCGTTGCAGCATAGGAGATGTTGGACCATAGTTAGCTGCAATTTTATAAAAACAACAATAATAATAGGTAATAAAAATTGTAGTTTTTTTTTTAGATTTTTTATTAATAGCATTTATAGGTACTTACTTGACGGCATAAGACGAAACCGTCCAAGAGTCGTCTCTGGTGGCCCCGATGCAGCTGAAGTGACACGAAAACGACCACGGCGTGCAGCTGAAACTTCTTCGAGACCACCGCTAATACCGCCAACAGCACCTTCAGCGTTCACATCTGCAAAGAACAAAAAAAAAATGGAAATGGAAAAATCTCATCACAATCGAAACATACACTTTGAGTAGTATGAAAGATTCAAAGATTCAAAGATCACTAATAATTGCGGCAGACCATCAACTTTGAATGCGCGCTAATTGCAAAACTGTCAGATACTGATGGCGGGCAACCGTTCAGGAATCTCAGGAATTGTTATTATTGTAAATAACCAGAATGATTAGAGTTTTTGACGGTATTCAATTAATTTATTGGAAGTTTACACCAAGAATGCATTAAATTTGTTAGACTGAATCGAATGAGAATTTCCTGGCATGAATTTTAGCTTAGGAATGTAAAATATTTATTTCTGCTGATAGACAACAACGTCCTCATTCCTAAAATTGAAATAAATTTTCAGAAGTGTGTTTATTAACTATTCGCGTGCAAAATAGAAATCCATTCGAACAATGCGCAAAAAATAAGGAGGTTGTAATTAACACGTTCAAACTCGGTGCTTTTTAGAGGGCGAACTTTCCCATGTTGTATTTAGTTCACCACTTTTTTAGGGTATTGCCTAAACTCAGGGGACAACCCTATGATGCACACAGCACAGCTTAAGCGGAAGGAAATTAGGGGAAGGGAGATTGCGAAATTTTAACCCGGCAAATGTTGCAACTGAGTCACAATTTTTGGCATGAAATTATTACTGTGCAACATCTCAGTGGCGTCGCAAGTACAATTCTTGTCAGTAGAATTGCCTCAACCACTGGTATCCAGATAAATTGCCGTGTCCAGTGCAGGATTTGTACCCACACCAACAGAGGAAAAAATCTATAGACTTGCGCCTCAACCTGCTCGGCCATCGACGTGGGTCATGTAATTTTCCCTTAAAGTTCTCACATGTGATTCACGCATGGTTTGGACACATGTTAAATGTGAACGGAGCTTAAACGTCAATTGTTTTTTGAGGTTAGTTTTTTGTATTGACATCTTCAGTCATTTACAAATTGAATCACGGAAAAGTTGAGCATTGAACAACATGTTAAAGTTATTGAAGCCTATTACGAAAATGGACGTTCCAACAAAAGTGCATTTCATGCTTTTCGTGATTTTTTTGACCCGCATAATCCATCTCAGTGGCTACTTCAGCAAGCAGAATTGCAGAATATGGGCTAATGAAAATCCAAGGGCAATTGCCGAAGCACCAATGTATCCACAAAAAGCCACTGTGTGGTGTGCATTCTTTGCTGAAGGAATCATTGGACCATTTTTTTAAATGATGCGGGGAATTCGGTCACAGTGAATGGCGAACGCTACCGCGCACTGTTAAACAACTTTTTTGGTCAATATTGGAAGATTATGACATCGATGACATATGATTTGAACAAGATGGCGCCACATGCCACACAACCCACGACACAATGACTCTCCTGCATGAGAAGTTTCCCGGGCGCATAATCTCCCGAAACAGTGAAGTCAGTTGGTTGCCGGGTCGCCGGGATCGTGCGATTTGACAGTGTTAGACTTCTTTCTTTGGGGGCATCTGAAGGGAAAACTCTATGTCAAGAAGCTAACCACCACCCAGCAACTCAAAGACGAGATTTCACGGCGGATTGATGAGATTGAGGAGCAATTATGCAGAGATGTTATAAAAAAAATTTGATATGCGGATCGACGTGTGTCGCCAGAGCCGTGGCGGATACACCAACTAATCTTACCATATTTAAAATATTTGTAAAATGGAAAATTCTGTGAAATCACAAGGACTTATCATTTTCTTCTGGTGGAAAGAAGATGCAAAAGGATCAGAAATTGTTGGCCACCTGAGGGTAGTTTTTGGATCTGATGTGGAATCAAAATCAATAGTTTATCACTGGATTCAAAGATTCAAGGAGGGGAAAGAAAATGTAGAACATGGCGCCCGAGTATAGCTGTTACGGAGGAAAACGTATCCCATGTAGAGCCCTTAATAATAGACCATCGTCCAATTACCGCAAGAGAAAAAGCCAATAATGTTGACATTAGCGTGGAAGCTGTTCATGAAATTCGGCAGTCCCATTTGGGAGCAAATAAAATTTCAGTGTGATGGATGGAACGATTGTTGATAACTGAACAGAGGATTGGGAGATTGGAGCATTGTCAACGAATTCTCGCAATAGCTATGCAAAATGGTGAGCATTTTTGGAATAGAGTAATTACCACAGATAAAGTTTTTAATCTTCAAACCAAACAACAATCTGAAGGGTGGCTAAGACCCCATTAGGAACCTCCCTTCCAAGCAAAGATAGTGCTATCAATTGGAAAGATGACGATAACGGTATTTTGAGATGCAAAAGGAGTTATCCTTACTGATTATCTCGAAAAGGGTGGTACAATAAATTGAGGGATCAATTAATGAACACTCGCGCAGGAAAGTTGCGCTCACGTTCGCTTATTCAACAAGATACAGCCAGGACTACAAAGTAGACACTTAGAGGATTAAGGTGGGAATAGCCCATCATACTCTCCAAACCTTGCCCCTAGTACCAGAGTTTAGAAAACCACTTTCATGGCAATCATTCTGAAGTACTGGATGACGTAAAACAAGTTATAAACCAGTGAATCAAAGAAACGCCTGTAGGTTCTTCGAGCAAATAAATAAAAAAATACCATGACGCTGAAAGAAATGTAGGATTAGGAAATGTAGAAAATGTATGAACAAAAATATTATTAAAAAATTCCCATTACTTTCTAAACGTCCCTCATACATTTCTACACGTAACCATCGTACAGTAAATTCACACAGATGGCAAGATGAGTAGAATTTTGTAACCCATGATCCATAATATCCTAGAAGTTGTCCACTTCTAAGCAAATTTACGTAGCTAATCAAATTTTTTATTTTTAACATGAAAATAAGTTCATGACCCCCAAATTTCATCAGTTTTTTTTTTATCTTTTGGGTTCAAAACCTTGGAATATCCGACCGTTCAACAGCGCACTCGGTGGGATCTAAACTTTGAGCTTTTATCTAAAAAGATCGTTATTTTTGTTGGTAAATGATGTCTTTTAAGACAACTGTTTCAACTTAGAGTTGGTCCCAGTTTTTCCCTTTAATTTCAGATTTTATATGTGATTTTTCTAGAATTTTAAAGTCCCAATCTTGGCAGCTCTGCTCAGGCAATCGTAAATATGACATTTCCCATCAACATCCTGAAGTGAATAATCTGTTGTTTTTTATTAATTATTATTATCATTATCAGTGACATTGTCGAATCAGGCCTCTATCCTCGGGTCCCTTGTCATCCTTCTGTCAAAAGTCGTCTTAGCCGGTCCTCGTGGGGAAATCCCCCAGAAAAGCCCTAACTTCGACGCCCCTTGTTATTTTGAGCATTTGTTTATAGGTTAGCTGTCCCATGCTACTTATAGGGCTGCTGATGACAACAAACCTCCTGCTCACCAAAGCCGGGCATTCGCACACAATGTGCTCCGCCGTCTCAGTACCCTCCAGACACAGCCTGCACGTATTATTCTCCAGGATCTCCATTCTTTTGAGATGACATCCGAAGCTGCCATGTCTATTAGTCAATAAAATTAGCCGTCGGAGTGTGCTTAGAACTTTCCTTTTGGTCGTTCCACACGACAGCCTAATCGCCTTCCTAGCCTTTCGGCACACCGTCATATTCTCCCCCCGATTTTGGTGTTCTTTTATGACCCACTTCTGGATTAGGTCCTTCACCATGCCTTCCATAATGGCGGAAAACGATTCTGCGAGCTCCATAGCCAACCCCTTTTTTGCTAAGGCTTCAGCTACTTTATTCTCTTCAATTCCTAGGTGTTCTCTAACCTAACGGTGTGTTATCTCATTTTCCGAGGCACACTCATTGAGCTTCTAGACACATTCCATCGCTAGGGAAAAATTCACGTCTGTGCGATCCGTGCATCTGACCACCGCTGTCCAATACAATAAATATTTTACCTTCTCGCACCTGACCCTCCAAATAGTAGCCCAACGCACGAACCAGAGAAAGCATTTCTGCCTGGTAAACCGAGAGGAATCTTCCCAGGCTAACATAGCAGGACAAGTTTTTAGAGAATATCCCTGCACCTGCCCCGCCGTTAATCATTTAAAAATTGTGATAAAACTTCTTTGGGACAAGAACGTCTATCGGAGTTAACAAAATCAATACTGTCCATAGAAAAAGAAGAACTAGAGAAACTAAAATTTTCTTTAGCTATGGACGATATAATAAATACGTTCGCCAAAAAAAAGCAAGGAAAGTACATATTTAACCATTAACTATTTTTTTAGAGTTAGGTTTTTTCATATGTATTGATTGTTGTTTTTGTTATTTTCAAATATATTTTGTTTATGAAACTATTTTTGTTTAATTTCCGAAAAGGGCCCCCCAAGAAATGTTTATACAGGGCCCATTCAGGGGTAGTTACGCCACTAGTTGTACGCTAATCCTATTATTTATATATTTATTTAATTTATTCATTATTTGTTATGTGATTCTTTCTTCTTTGATATTGTTATTCCCGGTTACGGAGGAAAGGTCCCACACGATGAGTAGATGGCAAGAGACCTAGGACAGTGATGATAGGGGATGATGGACTGCTAGATTGCTGCCACGGATTGAACCAAGGCTGGACAGAAGGCACAGCGAGGTGAACTACTATCTCACGCAGTTCCTAAGTGGACACGGATGCTTCCGGCACTACCTCCATAAGGTTGGCAGGGCTGACTCACCGGATTGTGAGCAGTTGTGGAGTTGTGGAGATCGAGAGCCATCGGGAGCTAGTGGCCAGATTCGTAGAGGATACTATCCGCACGGAGAACCAGGAAGCTACAAGAAGCGTACCCAGCCCGAAGTAATGTGGAAAACTGTTCTGGGTTGGTGTGTTCTTCGTGTTGGGAGGAACGGGTTTTAGTAGGTAGTTCAGCTGGGGTTTGGCTAGGAGTCCGACACTACCCGAGGTGGTTGTCCGTAAACGGATTTTTCCCCTCCAAAAAAAATCTCGGTTATTAATAGTTGGTTTATTTTGCTTATTTCTTTATTATTATCATTTTTTTCCTGTTTTTCCCTGCTTAAATTAAATTCTCCATTGTAGATGTACATTATAAGGTCAGGCCTTTGTATACATTGTTGAAATAAATTATTATTTTTATATCTCAATGGGTATGGTAGATAGACCCCCCCCCCATACAAGGACTAGTCATCCCTTAAAGGATTAGCATCTGAAACCGGGACGCCCTGTATAAATATATCCCAATGGGTCCCAAAGGATTAAAGTAATTTAATTTTTCTACATTGTAATGCATAGGTGGTCCACGTTATTTGTGTCATTGTTACGAACATAAGAGAAATTTGCTGGCACTCCTTCTGCAGCTAGGAGTAGGAGCGGTAGCAAACTTTGGACGTAGTGGAGAACATATTCAAGGAAACTGAAATGCATATCGCAATGCTGCTGCAATGGTTCCTGATGCTTCCACTTGAATTTATTAAAAGCGCAGCTGCAAGTTGGATATTTGAAAATTTACTGCACGTGGCATAGACATGTCCTTGAATGCTGCTGGGGCATGTGAAGAGTTCAGCTACGTGATGTCAATTTATTTTGTTATTTGGAATACACTTTATTATTCACACAGTGAAACACGTTCACTCCCATGATATGTTTAATTGTTGATATACCAAACGTGAATGATAGATACCTTACATAAGATTTCACTAGAGGTGGATTTTAAAAGAAATTGGAGAATTCTGGTGGGCGAGTCTCAAAAGCGAAGCCACATTACTTTATTTGCTTCTGTACGTTCAGTTGACCGGTGCAAGGGTTTACCTGATTCTGGTATATTTTAAAATTAAAATCTCACGGTAGATGAGGTAAGCAGTGAGTAGTTTTTATTTTAGGATAATGTATATGCAAATCCCACTTGACTTTTAATTGAGAGACTTCACCATTGAGGTACACGCTTATGGTCTCATTTCATAATCTACTGTAAACGAAATGAACTGGATGGAAGACCTATAGGACACCTCATTCTTCCTCACTTTCACTCCTTCTAAAATGCTTCGTATCCCTTTCATTTCACCATTTATGCAATCATTCTTTAAAAAAGTTTCTCAAGAATTCATTTACCCACTCACCACAGGCACAGCACTTACCGTTGCGATGTGAACGCCAACTCGACTTCTGGGATGCCGTCGTTGAAAAAATTTTGAAGGCTTTTTTTTTTTATAAAATACTAGGCAACTTTTAAGAAAACACCCGAAACCGGCTTGTAAACGTTTCAATTAAATAAAAATAAAAAAAGGGGGAAAAGTTGTGCACTATGTCGACTTCTTCTTGTACAAATAACAACAAAAAAAACTTAATTTCCCGGAACGAAAAGAGTGTAAAACGAACGAGAACTTATTTTGTTCAATTTTTTAAATTCCGGTGACGTAATTGGATTTTTCATTTTCCTTTTTATTCGATTTTTCTTGTGTGGTGTGTTTTGAAAATTCACTCATTGCACCCCCCGATGATAAACTTGCACTTGACGAACTTTCCGGCATACATTTTCGTTGCGGTATGAATTTCTGTAAAATGAAAAACAGGAGAAATTTATCCTTTTCCTTTGCCAATAAGAAAGGATATAAGGAAAAATTTAAACACAATCAAGGATTATTGGAAAAATCACATCCGATTTTTTAATCACTAATGAAATCGACTTCACCGAAACGACCCACTATA
>QYTT01095894.1:0-13360 GCA_006980735.1 Dasypogon diadema
GGTCAATGAAAATTTTTCATTGCAATGTTCCAAATCGGTCTTCTTGTTATTTATGTTCGTTGATCTAGATCTCGTAAAAAGACCGTCTGGATTCAAATGTTACTATAACATTTGTCGAAAGACTTTTAAGTGATGAAATAACTACGGAAGAGTCAACAACATTCATGAGCCATTTATAGATAGAAAAAATCATACTATCACCACTGCAATTAAAACTAGCCTTAATGAAACAGTTTGTTAAAGCCTTGAAAAAATCAGCTGACTGCTTTAAGTACATTTCATGACAATTTCCAAAATTTAGTATGGAAATATCAAAATCAAAGGTTTTCAATGGCCCATAAATTTGAAAATTTGTCGAGGATCAGAATTTCACAACCTGTATGGCTGTAATCGAATCCAATACATGGCTCAGTTATGTAGCAATCATCAGAAACTTTTTAGATAACCACAAAATAATTTATAATTTGTTCAGAACAAGCTATATATATATGAGTATCAATAGATTTCTTTCACACAGCCATTTAGACAAATTTTGTTCCACTCTATGAAATTATAATGAAAAGCAAAGAGAATAGTTCCATTACGATATCCGACGCATGGAAGAACGATAACGCGGAAGGGGGGAGCATCTTATGACGGCTGATTACTGTTGGAGCTTGCAAAGGGTCTGTCCACAGCAAAAATAGGAAAAAATCTCACAAAAAACATGTTACACCGAATATTGTAAGCCAATTTACTTCATCTTATTCACCTGAATCACATCTTACATATTCGGAATTTTGCCCAAAACTTTCTCAACGGAACAACTTTAATTTTTAATACTAGTCATTTAAAACTTGTTTATGCACTGTAAACTAGATCACTGATAAATATTTGTGTTTCGCTCAATTTCTTTTGGCGTTTCATAGTTCGTTTTCAGCACCCTTTCACTGTACTAGTCACCTTTACACCTCTCTACCCGAACCCTTCCACGGCTTTCTTAGAAAAAGTTAATCCATCCTATATTCACGGGCCCTCTACGACTTTGGCCCCGCTCGCTCTTATGTTTGTGCGTCTTCCCTTTCCAATAATATTTCATTCAACAACGCAAAACCCCAAAAGAAGAGGTCACAAATAGAATTAACAATAAATCCGGAAGACACTAACTTGTTGAGTTTAGATCGTTTTTAGTGGGTAAAAGGTGCGGAAATTCCCGTTAATAGGTCGCAAAATCGAAGAATCCTATTCAGAGGAATTTAAGGATTTTCACTTGAACACTATCCGCTTCGTCTCAACATGAAAAGCAGATTTGGTAATGCGACCAAAACAAGAAAACTGTACTTCCGCCTGACTCGACCTGACTCGAACTGAACTAAAACCACTAACGGACACGATCCGAAAGCGACCTTTGCTCGAAGAAACTTCCTGTCTCTTCACGAATTTATCAACTAAATTTGAGAGTGTTGGTGTCAAAATGCAGTTAAAGGAGCACTTATCTGCGCTAAGTTTAACGGAATTCTGCACTTCGCAGGTGAAACTCCACAGCACAATAGGTAAACTCCACGAAATTCGCTTCACAGACGGATCCCACTCGCTTTTCAAAGAAATTCTCCTTTGGCGCCAAAACAGTCAACAAACTTATCATTGAGTCTTCTTATTGCACCAATCGCACCCACAAAAGTTCTGCTACTTGCATGACACGACAGACTACCTTCTTATTAATTTTCTCCTTCTTGGCCTTCCAGAAAACTAGAAATACTTTCACAGCAATAACTCAAATCCCAATCTAAGCACTTCCTTACCTTTCCATTCGTTTGTGTCTGAAATTTTCCTCTACCAAAGGCCGTAACACGTCATTGGAACAATTCACTGAGCCACCAGTAAAGTTCCGGCAAACTAATTAGATCCCACCACAAAAAAAAATCAAGAAGTTTCTTCCTTTCTTTCTCTGTGTTCTAAGTCGTTTTTCTCTTTAATCAATTTACACCTGCGCGCGGTACTCTGACCCAGTTCCGAACAGACAAAAGAAAAACTCCTTTGGCCGGACCAGACCGTCGAATTCTCATCCACTTAACCTCTCCTGCGCCGTGTGTACCCCTTTTCACGAGGAAGTTTTTGCTTCCGGCGCTCTTGTTATTCCCTTTTATGCAAGTGAATAGAAATTCCTGCACAAGTCCTTTTCTTTCTCATTTTTGTTTGCAGATTTCTTTGTTGTCATTTTTGCTCTCAACCTTTTCGTTTTCAAGAAAGAGATGGGTCTCATCCCACCCCACCCAAACTCATGAAATAATCACAAAAAGGAATTCGAGAAACTTCCTGCTCGAGCTTCTTGCTTCCTGGGGCTAGCACGTGCCTCGATCAGCTGTAGTTGTACCCATTTCGGCTCACATTCTTTTGTCCTTTTTCGGGACGCACAATAATAACGTTTTTATTACTCCCTTTTGCTCTCGGTTTTATTGCTTTCGGCTGATGCAAGTTTTTATGCACGTAGTTCTGGCAGTATTCACATATTTTATTACAGTAGTGAGATCACGTCTGGTTTTTCCGCTATCGCCCAGATTAGGGATTTTAGAAAGTTGAAAGAAATTTACGAATATGCAAATTTACATGCATTTTCTTTTCTTTTTCCAGGTGTAAGGAAAGGTCGCCCATGGATTATTTTCCCCAACACGTGATAAGTATTAATTTTGTGATTCCCGTGGGAGGAAAAACGGGTGGTGAACCCCACAATTAAGGAATTATATAAAAAGGAAATAAAGAGGCAAGAAAGAAAATTTTTCTGCCGTGTAAGTGGATAAGTGGGAGGCCACGGGCACGAATCACCTGTCCAGCACCTGGACTGGTGATTCGTGATTCGTGCTTCCTCCAAAGGCGACCACAACAAGAATACAGAGGTTGATTTCAAAGAATTAATTTATTTTAAAGAATAACAAACGATTAAAACGATCTAAATGATTTACAGCTAAAACACCTTTATTTTCAATCTTTCCATTTTTTAATTCTTTACCATTTGTTACTTCCTATCCGTTTTTTAGAGGAATATGGATTCCAACTAAAGTTAAAAGAGCTGGGCAATTTATATGAGACGTAAGAACATCTCTAATGAATAGGACTCGAGAATAAATTCGGCTCTGTTCTAATTTCTGTAAGCAAAGCAACAAACATCTGGTTTCATATGATGGAAGACCACTCGTGATTTTTAAGGAGTCAAAATTTTGGAAGAAAAATCGGGTAAAATATCTTTATACCGATTCAATTCTTTTGATGTGAATAATATAATGGGGAGACCATATAGTTGAAGCATATTCCAAAGCAGATCTGACCATCGAGATGTATAACAGTTTTAAGGTGTAAGGAGTGCGAAAATCTTTAGTATTTCGTTTAATAAAGCCTAAGAGTTTGAATGCTTTATTTCCTATGAGGTTAATGTGCTTTGAAAAAGTAAGTTTGTCATCAATAATAAATCCTAAATCTTTATATTCACACACTCTTGATATAGAAATGTTCTCAATATTGTAATCCCATATTATGGGGTTTTTACATCTATGGATTGTCATCACCTTGCATTTTGATATGTTAAGCAACAGACAATTAGATAAACACCACTGTAGATACTTTCTAAATTATGAATATAAAATACAAAATGATCTGTTATACGATTTTAGCGGTAGAACAGGAAAGGAGAATCTATTTTAATAAAAAAAATTGAGAATTCTCCTAGTAGACTCCTGAAGAAATTATTGGATTTGGTTCATTTTCTGTCACGATATTGTAGCTTTGATAGATTATATGTGCTCTAAATTAAATTCATGTACTTCAATCTAATCACTAAATTGTAATAAAATATCTATGTTACAAACGTTTTATTAAATCTATAATACCCTACATCTAGGTTATATGTAATAGCTGTGTTTTTTTAGAGCAAAGTAGTTATGAATAGAATGGCGTGACCTGTCGAGTGCAGAATTAATTATTCTTCTTCTGTCTTTTCTTTCCTAAGCAAATATAATATACGTAAATAACGTTAATAACTTGAAATTTATTTTGAATTTTGTCTATAGTTTTACTTTATTTATTTTCTATGTATGATGAGTAAAATCAACTTTTAAATACAAAAGCTCTCAATAAACGCCATTTATTTGTTCCTAGAATGTTCAAATAACCGAATAAGCTTATTAGCTCCGCAAAATAATCGAGTTAATTTAACCCTGTTAATATATGACCACTCTGTACTCTGCTGCAAAAAAAACGCAGTTAATAATCCGTCTAAGTTGTTATCGAGGCCTTCTCTATTAAGTTTCGGGGTTTTGACAAGAAGTGACTATAAATAATTTTAGCAATCAGAACAACAACTGCTTTACTTTAGAAGATTCCACTGGGTTGAGTAGACTTAGAGACAATGAGCAATAATGACTAGTTTATTAAGAATTCGTTTCTTTGACAAATAAATAACAGGAAGAAATATCTTCGGTCCAGTAGGTAGTTAACAATTCGTTCTAGATGAATAAATTTTATTTTAGATTTGAACTTCATAAGGAACAAAGCAAAATGCAGAACTAAGATGCCATAGGAGTAATAGCACACAAATATGTTAATTTGAATTATTTTCCATGGTTAAAAATTTTCAAAAAATAAAATTGTGGTTTCTTTTAGATAACTTACATCTCTGAGTAAAATAATAGATTTTGATTTTTTTAATGAACCCTAATTTAGGCTATATGTCACATTAGCTGAAATATTTACAAAATCCTTTTTATAAACTACATGTAGGGTATTACATATAAGTTTAAGCAAACGTTTGTAACACATAAAAATATTCGTGATACGCAGAAATAAACTAAATTGCCATTAATGGGAGAAGAAAAGAAATCGATTAGATGTCCGTTTGTCCTTCCACGCGTTATCTCAAGAATGCTTTCAGCTATGATAGATACCTCAAATTTGATACACAAATACCTTATTAAAATTGAAAGATCAAGTTCGTACATGGGCCAATTAGTACAGCACCTTCATATGGTTGCCATATGAAACCTCAACTCTGCCCGTCTGTCTGCCCGCCTATCCGCCCACGCGTTATCTCGAGAACTACTCAAAATGAATTCATATTCGTAAACAGCAACCCCAAAATTCATTATATTCGCCATTCCGTTAACATTTAGAAAATCTTGTTCGGTATATTAGATCCACGATTTTGAATTTCAAGAGTTCTACTCCAAGATTCGAAATCAACGTCCTAGAAAACCCATGAACGCGTATTTTCATGGCGATCGCAAAAACTTTTGAGCGGACAGAAGGGCAGACAGACGGACAGACAGACAGGTGGACAGACGAATAGGCAAACGAACATCTATTATGTGATTTATTTTCTTCTCCCATTAATGGCAATTTAGTTTATTTTTTTTATTTATCACGAATGCTTTTATGCTTTATAAACCTTTGCTTAAACTTATAATACCCTACATCTAGGGCATAGAAAGGACCAGAAGTGAAATTGTCCTTTAATAGTATCATTTATCATGCAACAAGTGGAATAGGTAAATACTTATTAAAGCAAAAGTAGTATTTTAATGGTTATAGACGTTCGGCAAGAGAGCGTAGTGCTCGGTTGGGTCGCCCGCCACACACAGCGTTCAGCACACTTACAATGCAGGCGCTCTTGGACATGTGGCTTCCGGAGCGATCCGGTCAGGTTAGATAGCGTGTTCACCTCGGGGTGGATTTGGGGGTGATTATGGGAATAACTAGCAGAGTAATTTTTTAGCAGGTTTATCCAGTCTGCGGTGGGCAGAGTACTCTATTCCAAAGGTACTTTTTCTGCCCACCTCGTCGGTGGCGTGTGTTGGCTGGTCCACCCGTCATTCCGCATCACAAAAACATTGTTTCGGTGGGGCCAAGGACTTGCAATGAACAGCTCCATTTCTACATAATAAATTCATTGGGTCGAAAGACCCTGAACTTTCTGGCTTTGACGATTTTAAACTCAAAATTGTTGAGCTCTTGTTCGAGCTTCCACATGCCTTTGTTTAAATTCTTGTGAAAATTGTACTACTTTTTGGACTTTTTTACATTTTGGACTCTTTTAAAACTGTTTGGAAATAGATTTAATTAGTGTTGGCTTTTTTTGTGCATCGAAATTAAAATTTGAGAGGAGGAAAGCAGCTTACTGAAGCTGTCTTTTAAAAATATCTTTCGTGATGCGACAAGCGCGGTAGGTAAATATTTATTAAAGCAAAGAGAATATTTTAATGATAAAAAGAATATAATGACATCACTGTCAAAAGTACCAAAGAATGTAAGACGTATATTTGTTCTGATTACTTCATTTGAATACAAATTTATCATATTTGCATAGAAATTCAAGTTTCAAGAGAGAGCCAAGATTTATTCGCTAAGGTGTTGTGAACTCCGGCTAAATTTAACGAGATAAAGAATATCTTATTCAGAAAATCACCTTGAAATATGAAAAGGAATGAAATCAGTATAATCAGAAAAAGGAATCAATAAATAAATAGAAAGTGAAATGGAAATGGATTCCTTAGGGTACTAAGGCGGAAAAAGGACTCAAGGGTCGATTGAATAAATTTTTATTTGAAAGCATCAAATAAATGCAATGAAGCATCAAATGAAGGTTTGCTAATCCCTAACCGATTTGAAATTAAAAATCTTAATGGAGAAATTTACTAATTATACCATGGATTACAAATCACTTAATTTTGGCAATACCCAATAGTTTCTAGTAATTACTCTGTAGTCTTGATTACTGACAGAAGCTGTTACGATTGAAACCACAGTCCTCACGAATCATGAGCTACCATGAACTGAGGTTAAATTTTAAAATTAGTTGTATAATAAAATAGAGAAAGCACTTGATATAGTAATAATCTTCATCTCAAAATATCCATGAAATTATTGGAATTAAGAAAATAAGTTCAAATACCAAATTTTGAGGATATTTTAAACCTTTGCCTAATGAGCATGACAATTTAGATATTTTATCTGGAGGATTTCACATTTTTACTTTCCAATGTTTTATATCGCATATTTCTGAAATTTATGTATTTTGAACTAAAGAATGGCATTGAAGGAAAAGATAAGTTAGAAGATGAAGATCTGGAAGCCAAATGTCTACACTATGGACTAGGAATCGACTAAAAAGGGTAAAATTTCATATAGAAGAATATCTATCTAACCGAATACAATACTGTAAAGGACGATAAGTGTTGTCAAGCCAAAAAAAAAATTTAGAAAAGTTAGGGACCATAAAAGGCATCGTAAATAGGATAACAAGAAGTTATGCTTCAGGTTGCATTCTTCAATTGATGTTCTGACCTCACATCTTAAGAGTCCAGATTAGGCACTGTTTGATAAGGGAAACGGTTGTTATAAAAGGTTCTAAACTACCTCTTTGCATAATTTACAATTTACTATTTCTAACATTGTGCACAAATAGTTCAAAATCAGGAAGGAGAATACAAAAATTGCAAAATTCTTTTTTTTGCGTAGTGTTTATAAGAAATATAACATAATTCTGGGATATGCTGATCTTCTGGATCTATGAATACATGATGTTCTGATATCAAGGCGGATAGTAACGTTGAATGACTCAAGGTATGGGGTAACTAAAATACAAGTTAGGCGAGTTTTGCTTTTATAAAAACGAAGTACATATAACGAGATATTAGAACCATGGAAAAAGGGTCAGGTTTACTACAACTGGATTGATATTATCGAAGTTGTTTTGACGGCATTGCTTCAGCTTGGTACAAAAATAATTTTGGTTTTCCCCTATCGCATTTTCGCATAAAAAAATTAGAAATTATATTTGTTTTGAAAAATTGAAACCATTGTCTCTCGAGCATTTCCAGCAGAAAGAAAACGTTTGTTTATTCCTGGAGACAACAAATTCATCGAAGGTGTCCAGAAAGGTCTGCAGAATTGGTGTACGGAGAGAAATGTTTTTCTTATTTGAAGAAATACCTTTTATTAAATTTAGAATATGACGTTTGCATTAATAAATTTCCCCAAAAATTCAAATTAAACAAATGTTTGCTTAAAATAAGCATCATTGTGTTACAACAAGCAAATTATTATCATAAAAGCCTGAATTAAATCACATTTACTTGATGTTTACTTTACAGTTCCTGTGTGAGTGCAAAGTCGTACCTCATGGCTTGTATGATCCCGAGGGCTTTGAACTGATGAGTGCAGACAAAACCTTCTAAACTACAAGCCATGAACTGACCTTGAGCACTAACATATGAACTGTTTTTTATGAACGCTTCAAGATAGCAGTACATGGGCTGGCGAAGTATATAAGCCCAATTTCGCCTATCTTAAAGCATTCATAAAAAAGGGTTCAATGTTCTCGCTCTTCTTCTTGTGCTTGGCTTGTAGTTTCGAAGGTTTTGGTGCAAAGCGTCAATATATGGCGCATATAGCTCCGCGCAGCAGTGTTGGCTGTTTAGATTTTTAGACAATGTGCATGTGTGCAACTATACAGAAAAACGTAGTTGAAAGTATTAAAACTCGACAGCCTGTGTGGTACAGTAAATTGCAGAGAACGTCGCTTCTACAAAAAAATATATGCAAATAATTCTGTGTGTAGTGCAGTAAACTTTTTTTCAAAGAGCGTACGTGACTAGTTAGAATTTAGCAATCAATGCGCGCTAACGTGAGTGAATGCAATAAACGATTGTGCATTGAAAACAAATATATTTCTAATTTGTTGCTCTTAATCGATATTAGGTTTTAATCAGGGACCGGAAATAACTAGTATTTTTTTAATTCTCAAACTAAAAAAGCTAATAGAAGTTAAATAAATTATACCAAAATGTTTTTCGTGGAGTCCTCTTTCGGTCCCTATAAAGCTTTTCAAAATTTAGCTTTTTTTACAAAAAGGAGTTCTTTAACTGTTTTTCCTAGCCGACAATAATTTGAAGCAAATAAAATAAGCCCCAAAAGCTCAATATTTTATACGGCAAAAATAAAAAGTCAGCTTATTTCTTTTTATTTTTTCGAGCCGAAAGCAGCAAGTTTTTAGAGCTGGTTACTTTTACAAGCAAATATGAAAAGCCAACTTAACTAAAATTATTATAGGTTTCCATATGGGCACAAAGTCGAGACCGGTCTTTAAAAACAACTCAAAGAATATATGTACTTAGAAAAATATATTAATCGGCTTCAAGGGTTTTCAATGATTTCTTTCCTAGGCCTTATACTTTTAACGCCAAGACGAGTTGAATGATATAACTTTTAAAATTCCCATAACAAATAATGTAAATAGAACTGCCATTCGCACTTCACACAAGGGCAAAGTAGAATGTCACGGCTTGATACATAAAGAAGGCAATGCGCAAGCTAACTATACATGTACAAGTTGTATTGAATTTCTTATGACTTCTCATAGATGCCGTGTAATAGTAAGGATTGCGAGTTGTATAAGCTAGTCTTATGAGAAATTTTAAAGTTGTGGTTCTTATGACTACTCACAGATGACGCGTTTCTTTTGAAGTGTTTAAATACCAACAATCAACCTGTTAATAAATTTCTTAGAAATTTATTGTTTATAATTTTTTCTGTTTTATTTTTTCCACTTTGGAAAAGGGGGGGGGGCAGCTGCCCTCCCTTGCTTAAAGAGATTTAAAAGACATCTTACTGAGATACCAGATGAGAAATAGTGACTTCCGAATTAGTAAAAAGTAAAAGTAAAGATGATTTTTATAACAAGTGAAACTTCCTCGAATGTGAAGAAAATGGGACAGGCGATTTTAGTAATATACCTCAAAATTTAACAAATACATCTTGCAGTTATGCCCAATTGAAAAATAAAATAAAAGACGCTGCAACGATTTTTGTAACTAAACTTAACGGTCATAGTAAATTAACTAGCATTGAAGGCAATTTTCCAATTTCCGGTTTTACAGAAACTTTTTCGGAGGCGTTCATTTTAATTCAAAACTAGCTTGACGAAGCATTTGCGAAATATTCGCGATCATAGCTTTAATTTCTAGCTTAGGCGAGAGATTGTGATTCCTCCTGTGAGTTTTTTCTGCACCGATTTTAATGATTCCAAGACTAATCAAAAAACTTATAAACTGTATATGGAACATCAGTAATAAAACTTTTCAAAAAGTTCAAACGAACAAAGTAGGCGAGAAACAGAATTGTGGCGTTTCGGTTTGCTCCACGACACAATTCTATTTCTCGCCTACTTTAGTTTTATTAAAGTTTATTTTTTTATTTTTATTTTATTATTTTTTTTAAGTTTTAGTGCTGATGTTCCATATTCAGTTGATAAGTTTTCGATTAGTGTTGGAATCATTAAAATCGGTGCAAAAACAAACTCACAGGAGGAGTCACAAGCTCTCGCGTTAGCGTTTTAATTATATTGATATATATCATACCTCTATCGAAATACTCTAAACTTGAAAATATTTTTCCAGCACTGTTTATTAGGATAAAGATTTGAAATTCTTTGGAAATTTAAACTTCTTTTTTCAATGCATGCACTAATTGAAATCTTGTAAAGAATTGAGAAAGAAGACATTGCAATAAATACATGTAACGGTTCAATACAAGTACATTTTATTTTGGAAATTTTCCGATCATAAATTTTTTTCTTTTGTAGATTTTACACAAAAACGAGGAAGGAAACTGATGTACTCACAACCGAAGATCAAAGTTTTTCTGGAAGCATAGAAAATTATGAAAGGCAGTTATTTGAACGTAATTGTTCTGAATCAGGTATTCCAAAAGCTTCATGTTTAAGTTTACTTGACTTATTCCACGTTACAGAAAATTATTCAGTCGACATTATGCATCATGTCTTTATAGGTATTATAAACTATGGTCTAAGTCACATGATTAATTATTTATACGAGCGGACAATTTTTCTCTAGATGGTCTAACTTACAGATATCAATATTTTGAATATGAAATACCAATGGCTTTAAAATCATTAAAAGTAGAGACTTAGAAAGCCTTGGGGAAAGCGATACTTCCTAGTACACCAAGATCGTTACTTATAACAGGTAGTGGTGGTACTATATTAGAACTGTCGCGATTATTAATGATGAGGAAATCCAAAAGATGGTATCTTTTGTCCCTGCACACGAATATCTATAAATAGGAATTAAAATACCGGACTGGAACACAAACATAAACACCTACTCCAGCACCAGAAACATAAATATGTTTTTTTCGTATTATCTGCTAACCGAACATTTACCATATTACTTTTAAGATCGTTTGGCAACCACGTTTCAGAGATAAATATAAAGTCAAGAACAACCCTTACGAAAATATCTCTAAATGTATTTTCTATGATGATATTTTAAGCTTAATATAAATTCGTCTACTTCAAAGTGTTTTCGCTGTCCAAAAAAATTGATTTTTTATTTTTAAACTTATAAGTGGTGACCTTCAACGAATTTTTAAATTTCAATTTTAGTTGACTCCGAAGATAGCTTAAGAAGCCGAACTACAGATAGGTAAACTTTTATAAGTTTATATGTCGTGAAATACTTAAAAGTAAATAATATTATTCACAGTATTATTACTCTCGTTATGTACCAAGCAATTAAAACCTGTTACGTTGCATGGAAAAAGGCAAACAAATGGATGGATTTGATTGAAATGCTGGGGGAATGAATTTTTCGATGCAGAAAGTGTTTGAATGATAGGGATTTATAATCTCCAGAAAAGATACAAGGTGAAAGCTTGTTTAATATTCGTAAAGTTTTGCGTAGAAAGAGTTCTAAGAACAATCTCTGCAAATAAAAAAAAATGAAGACGATTCGTCCCGTGAGTAAGAATTAAATCTATGAAGAGTTAGACTGGATCTTTCATTAAAGAAATGTCTTTAAAATCGTGTAAAACAATGGTTCAAAGAACAAAAATATGGGAAATGATCCTTTTCCTTGTGGCAGCTGTGGCTCATATAGAAAAAAGTGTCAGTATCAATGCATATATACCACATATCAATGAGCATTTCGAATGCAATAGAAAAACATACTATATATATAGATAAAAGAAGTCGAGTTCAAAGAGATGCTTCATGATTGAATCTTTCCTGGAAAACAAATTCAAGGTTTCTTGATATGAATGGAATTTTATAAAAAAAAGTTTCTTTTAACGAAAATTATTTTAAAAGATATTATTTGAAAACAACTTTAATATAAAAATATATCACTCAAAAAAATTTCTCACGTAAAATTATCATGAGTGTGTTGTTGACTTCACTGTTGAAATATTTAATGTTAATTCAGCAATAAACGAGTTTAAATAACTCAAATATTGTCAAAATAACCTGCTTCTGTCCTATTATTTTACAAAAGTTGTTGAGGTAACAATATGGATTTTGTTAAATCGTTTCTCTAAAAATTATTATTTTGAACAGTAAAAGAACGTGAATATTTGAATAATTCAAGCAGCTAATCTGTCAAATCAACATTGTAAGATTGTCAGATTATACGCAAACTTCGTTAATTCGTTCTTCAATTTTGCATTGACATTGAAAGTATTATAATCCAAAAGCACGGTTTACAGACTACAAGGTTAGTCAGGTTTGTAATTTGACATGCATGACGTCACTCTGGATACATTGTTTTGGTAGCATTCCAATTGGAAGCGAGCAAAACAGACGTGAGTTTTAATGAATTTTTTGTGTAATTTTTAATACAATAGAATCCGCGTTTATTTCTTATTATCTTAATTTTTATTTTAATATTAGATTTACATCACTCGTTGCAAAATCGCCACAATGGGAAAGCTGTGAGAACAAAATATCCAGAGTAACGCTCACAAAATGGCGATTCAAATTACAAACCTGGCTAACCTTGTAGTCTGTAAACCGTGATCCAAAAGGTTATCCTTTTAAATTCACCCGCTAGAATATTGCACTGGTTAAACTAGTAAGAATATTTATGTTTTTACAGTCGACCATTCACTCTAACAGTTTTGTGGTAGTTGGATTATAAATCTTTCCATTTAAGTTGACAAGTCGAAATGCATTTGCACTTGTTGAATTAACAGAATTATTCGTGTTTTAACAGATATCCCGTCACGGTGACAACGTTGTGTTAGTTGGCTTGAAGTGCACTGTAAAAAATCCGTTGAAATTTACCACAATTTTCAAGTGAAATTTACTAGAAATTATCTATTAAATTTACACTATGTGGAGTAAACTCGGGAATTTTACTTGTTTGCAGCGTATTTACCACACCTAAAATGAAATTTAAAAGTGTGTAGTAATTTTCCTGCCCCTTAGTAGGAACAGTGTTATGAAGTGCAGTATTTTTACTACGTCGAAGATTAAAATTACATCGAAGAACAATATTACTATAAAAACGAGTAATTTCGATACAATCGACATAGTAGGCAT
>QYTT01095894.1:26026-36804 GCA_006980735.1 Dasypogon diadema
GGTCTGATTGCTGTAGTGTACAGGCAATACACCACCTATAGATTTAGTTCCCAGGTTCTGCCTATAAATCGACGACATGTGTGCGAAGTAATCGTGAAGTTTTCAAATCATCCCTTAATATTAATATCAAACATCAATATAAAAGTTCAAATTTACTCTGCAACATAATTGTTATATATTCCCAATCACAATAAGCAATCATACAAAATTTGTATGCCTGCTTCGTTCATTCCACATTACAACATCAAATCATAACGAAATTTCGTTTTGTGTCCTCGACGAATCTCACCAATTTTTTTTTCTTACTTTTCTTAACTATAATAATAAAATGGATTATTTTATTGAACTAAAATAAAATTCCGAGCCTTAGGGACTGGTTACTGTACTGTTGTTTTAAATACTTCCAATTTTTCACCTACCTTCTAACTACGTTGAATTATACATCTGTATCTCTTGAGTAATAAAAATCACGCAAAAGGAAAATATTTCGTTTTCATTTATGGTAATTAATTTAAAAGATTTACTGCACTATATTGCTCACCTGCATTTGAGGTAGATGTACAATACTTTTTTACATGCGTGAAGTGTTCTTTAATTTTTAGATTTTATTTTGTTGACTTACATGTCACGTGTAATAACGAACTTATTCAGAGTTAATATAATTAACAACTGATATGAATAGTCAGCAACCGTATCTTTTTCAGTCTTATGAATAAATTAAATACCAGACAAAAATGCTACCAAATGTAGCACAGAATCAGATAAAACAACGTTGCGGTGCTACTGAATTGTGAAATTGCTAGTTGCATGAAAACAAATTCTTTCGTGCGACAAGGTAGAAGTCAACGACATTATAACAACCGCTAAATTACAAATGTTATTGTCAGCAAACCATAAAAGAAAAGGTTCTTCACACTGATCTCAAATATTTCGCTTCATTTAACTCACCTTTTCAAGAGGCGTAACAATGGTCATCAAATTTCTAGCAAGTAATTTCGCAGTTGATCTATAATGCTTGTGGTATTATTCTGTGTTGGATATATGTTTCTGCACCTATGCAATTCTAGGTCAATATTTGGTAAGTAGGTATATTAAGCTCGCAAATGTCGGCTTTTTCCAGAGATATTTTGTGCAATTAGGAGGACAACAGATCATATACATAGAACTAATTTGTAGATTTGAGTACAAAAATAGCGCAGACCTAGCATAGCTAATATATAGATGACACTTGAGCTCGGCACAGCCGTTAATGAATGAAAACCCATGACTGAGATATTTTCTTCAAAAACAGAATATTCACTACGGTCATTGGGATATTTCAATAAAGGCTAAATGCTTTTGTGTAGTTTAAGTATCAAGAAACAGATGAGATTTCATCGGTGCCGAAGTACCTACAAGAAAAGTAATTAGAGAGTTCATTAACAGGCCTTTTTATACCTTAGATGTAAAGTATTATAGATTTGAGCGAAGGTTTGTATCGCATAAAAATATTCATGATACACAGAAATAAACTATATTGTCATTAATGGGAGAAGAAAAGAAATCGTTTAATAGATGTCCGTCTATCTGTCCGTCTGCCTATCCGTTTGATTGTCTGTCTGTCTGTCCGTTCTCTGTCTGTTTGTTCCCACGTTACCTCGAGAACGCTTTAAGGTACAGACTTTAAATTTGGTAGACAGATGTCTCATTAAAAGCGAAAGATCAAGTTCGAAAATGAATCAATTTCAACAACTTCTTCATATGGTCGCCATATGAAGCCACCAGCATATGAAAGCACCAGCTACTTTTGTAGAACTAAAATGTCTTGAGAGGAAAATCAATATATAAATATAAATAAAAAAAACTCTAAACTTCTTATTTATCATATAAAAATCCTCAAGTGCTAACGACAAATTAATTCGCCGCACACAATCTCTGTGTTCCAGAAAGTTGTTTTGCAAAACATTGGCATTGACTTTGGGCTGGACCAGGTGCAAATTTGAAGGTCACTTCAAGGTGAACTTAATTTTTGCAATATTTTCATATAACTTGAGTTTCTCTATTCTAATGCCGCTCTACAAAATTGTTTAGTGCAAAAGTTACTAAAGGTATTCCCAACATTATTTTAATGTATAATAATATACAATTCATCTCATTTATTTATAGTTGTATATTTCTAAAGCATTTTCGTAGCCAAGGTTGTAACCAGAGCTTGCAGATAGCCTGCAGATTTCAAGGTTAACTGCCAATATGTAAGAATAAGTATCCATGGACAATTCAGAGCATACTAATTCCATTCAAATTCTCCTCTGTTAAATATGTTGCCATTAATTTTGGCTCACCTTAGAGAAAGTTCAACTTACATAGAACAGAACAATCTATATCAGTGTGTACTGATAAACATTTAGTCATTTTCAGAATGTTATAAAAATTACACTAAGCAACAAAATTTAAATTCAATTTTTTGCATTCATTTGGTCCCAAGCATATCTAAAATAACCTTAAAAATTTTTGCGTGGCTCAAAAAAGTTTTAAAAAAACACTAAAACTACACTGTAACATTACAATACACATACCTACTCTACAACATTATAAACCACATACCACACAATATTATAATAAAGTTCTAAAAGTTTTATTTTGGAAATTTGTAACATTTTGATAAGACAATATTAAAACGTTACTTTTGCTTATAAAATTCTTATATGTTGTTTCGGGAGCATCTCTTGGAAAAAATAATCCAACAGTAGTCTGCCAACATCCACGGACTCCGTCATTCTTGGTACCTCTTTTTCATATTTAAAATAGCCTGGTGAAATATCTCTCCATGTTCCTCGCCTACAGCACCACAGTTTCCTGTAAAGTGGTCTAGGTGAGAATCTAGAGAATGTATCTTTAAGGACATTTTACATCCCCAGTTCTGGTAGCAAGAAATAAGATTTGCAATAAGGTTCCTGGAATTTTCGGCTCTCCTATTGCCCAGAGAATGCGTCGCTAACATTTTAAAAGCACTCCAAGCATATTTTTCAGCACCTTAAAGAATGTTATGAAATTTGGGATCTTTAAAAAGTTTATTGATTTGTGAGCCAATAAAAATTCCTTCTTTAATTTTTGCGTCACTTATTCTAGGAAGTTCCTTCCTTCTTTGTTCATGACCTTGACAAAGTTCTTCAAAAGTTCCAGTTTTATATGAAGGGGCGGAAAAGAACTTTATCTGGATAAGGTAAAGGTGTGTTAATAACATTTATTGTTCCTGTCTCCAAAGACATCCACGAGGACCCATATTTTCCGTTTGTAGTGCCCTGAACAGTATTTCGTGTACCCTGTTTGCTTACGAAGTAAAAGAGCTGAACCTTTTAAATCGCCACAAATTTGCCATTCATACTTTTTGTATTCAATAGCTTCCAGTAACATTTGCATATTACTATAGGTTTCCTCCATATGCACGCTAAGTTTAGACGAGTCTATAAATAGCCTCCACTCTTTCGGATCGTGAACGATATTTAAAGAATTCATTAAACTCTTAATATAGCAACAGGCTACTAAGTTATTTTCCATTTTGAAAACAGGCACTAGTTCTTTATGACGATTTCGATAAATTGAAGCTTTAGTATTTTCTTGTAGCAAATTCCACTGTTGCAACTGAGATGCTAAGAGTTCTGCTTTTTCGTTTTGATAGATCCAAATCCCTTATGAGATCACTCAATTCACTTTGGCTAATTCTGTGTGGTTCTCCTATAGACTCCAAAGGACAGAAATAGGAATCTTTTGAGGTTGATGGCTGAGGTAATGATATTCTCAATTTTCATCCGATTCTTCCTGATGTTTAAGAACATTTTCTGATGATGGGTTAAGAATTGGAAGCCTTTCACTATGAAGAATTGGACGAGTAGCAGATCGTATATTTGGGTATTGTATTACAGCTTTTTTCTTTTTGGTAAAACCTTTCTTAATAGGAGATGTCGTAGAAAAATGGTAATCTGTAACGTGGCCTTTCGCCAGATCGTGAGAACAGCAAAAGCCATTGAGCGCCCTCTTCCATTGAGACAACTACGAGGGTCATATGTACAATTGTTACAACATATATGAGGTGTCCACTTCTTCTCGCAGTTCTTAATGTCACAGCTAAAATAGAGCTGGTATGCTTTTTTAATTACGGGTGTAATACTACGTTTTTGAGATGTTTTTTGGTGAATCCCTTCACTACAAATATAACAGAAACTATCCGGTATATTTACACCATCTCGCGGCATATTGTCTAAACAGTGGTTATTTTATCGAAAACATTATATATTTCTGCATTACACAAAGGATCAAATATGACACACAAAGTGTTATAAATGTTTTTATAAACTAAAGTACACTTTCAATTATTCCGTCATCTCCTGGATACTCATATACTATGACTTTCTGTTCAATTCATGAAGTTGAACTTCTTCATGTTTTTCCTGTTGATTTAGACTAGCTTTTAAAGTGGATAATGGAATGGGATCATCTCCCTCCCACAAAACATCGACCCAATACTGCTTTATTTAAACAATTTGCAATTTTTTACTTTTACCCTCACAGCCTCCATAATGGACATCATTGTCGATACTTTTGGCACTGTCATTGAAAACTCTTTCCTTAGGTAATCTTAACTAGATCAATTTTAAATAAGATTTTGTATAGTGTCCAATCCTCTGACCTATGTCGGGTGTTAATTTTTCAGATTTCATACTGATATATGTTCTGAACATTCTTCCTATATAAGGAAGTGGCATGTGCAACTTTCTGTAAACAATTCGAAATGCACAAGAATATCATAATCCCATTCTCTTAATGTAAAAGTTGTTTTCTTGCACCATCTAGGGATGTACTACGGCAAGAGCACATATTTTTCATTTCCTTTCTTTTCCCTTTTGTTTTTTGCATACTTTCTACCGGAGTTTTGTTGTCTACTGGTTTTTTACCACTGCTGCATGATCCTGTTTAAAATCTCTTTTCCCCAGATTTTCCCTCTGGAAAGAATTTTTAAGAACATAAATCTTGAGATTTTTAATGGGCTACATAAAGTTGAACTTCTTCATGATTTTCCTGTTAATTTAGACTAGCTTTTAAAGTGGATAATGGACTGGGATCATTTCCCTCCCACAAGACACCGACTCAATACTGCTTTTTTAAAAAATAATTTGGGTAGTAACTCCAAAAATTTATTTCATATCAACCATTATTCTGTGCACATCATAAGAAGTTCTTTAAAATTTCTTTTTTTGTGATGGATTTTTAAATTCTGTATTAGGTATCCCCATGTCCATAGGTTTTAGTTTGGAAGCGACTGTAATCGTTTTCCACCAGGTGTCACTTACATACATAGTTTCTCGCTTTTCTACTCATATTACGATTAACCTTGGAATTGTTATTCAATATTCCCACGTTTTACCAACGTTTTACTATGCAATTTGCTTCTCAAGGCGAGGAGAACTCAATAATAACAAACGAACAATCGTTTGGCACGGCATTTCGTTCACTGGGAGTATCTGGGCGGAAAAGACGCTCGTCGCGAAAAGTTAAAGGTTATTAGGTAAGCAGCTAAAAAAGGACAAGACTCACCAATATTGTATGAAAGAATCCTGTATGCAATATCGTGCCTTAAATTAATTTACTCTCGGTAAAATTAATGTGACCAAATCTCAATGTGAGATTTGAGAGAGAGTCCCCATCCAGTGGTAAATTTTTATCGTGTATTAACCTAGCCAAGTTTTTCTCAGAAGCATAATTCATTTGCTAAAGTATTTACATACTATAAAACTTAAGTAATTACTTCTATTTTATTCTTCTGGCCCATGGCTTCGAACACACTTTCTGTCACTCTTTTACTTTTAAATAAGCCAATGCCTTGAGTCACTTTTAGGTATTTCTCCTTCATCTTCCAAAAAGTTGAAATTGCACTTTTAACTACATACTACCACATGAAGAGCAATAGATTTCTCTTTGGTGCCGTTTGAAATTCGTTTTTTGATTTCAATTTTTTCGGACAGTGTTAATGACCGAAGTTTTCTTTTATCCAAAGCTACAAAAATATTAAAAAAACATAAAATATACAATCAGCCTTAGGCAGATTACTTGATATCCTATATGATATAAATACAGTTCATCTCATAAAACTCATATATAAAAGCTTTTAAAGTGATAGGTTGCTTCCGCTTCGAATTATGCCCAATAATCCAAAAATCCAATATGGCGGCCCTACCAAGGAGTGTTTTGTTGATTAAGCGTCTCATGAAACTGCTCCTTACTAAATTTGAGAGCTATACGTTGTTCCTTATTTGAATTATGCCCAAAAATTCAATATGGCGGCCTATTGAAGGAGTGTGGGGATTCGCCCTATTTTCGAACTTAGGTCTACAAATTTTCCGAAAGTAATATATACCAAATTTCGGCCTTCTAGCTCAATTCGTTCTCGAGTTATAGTGTATACAGACGGACGGTCGGACGGACGGACGAATGGACGGACGGACGGAGATGCTTAAATCAATTTGTTTTCACATTCTTAGCATGTGTATATAATTCGTCCTGCTCTGGCGTTATTGGTTCTATGCGTAACAAACGTTGAATTAAAACGAATATACCCTATCTATTATACAGGGTATAAAAATTACTCGTAGTAAACTTGTGTTTTCATTTTACTGGTAATAATTAAATATTTTTTTTTCCAAACCAAACAATATCTACATTTAATGAACCGAAAGGTCTCATATTCAATAACAACCTATCATACTTTATCGAAAACAACTCCATATCAATCCATTCCAACAGCGTTAAACAAACGGGGAGTTCCCTAAATATAATCAGATAAAAAACCTACAGTTGTATTTATCTATTCTATGTATAAATTTATAACAGTGTTCAAGTTGGGGAAATAAAAAATAGAGGAAATTAGTTCTATTTGCCAGAAAAATCAACTTCAACTTCAACTTAGGGAAGCCTTCACGTTAGAGAAATTCATGTTACAGGATGGCTTTTATTCGAAATATTTGGCAAAGTGCTATTGCCAAAATGGAAGGCTTATGTTACAGAGGAATCCAAGTTGCAGGGAGCTTACTTTACTTCATTTCCTACATCTAAGAAAGTTTTTCTCCTGCTCTCTGACTTGCAAATTTCTCTAGAAGAGAAATAGCTATTTATTAACCGTTCGTCTCTTCATATTTTATCCTTTTTCCTTTTAAGATAATGTTGTTTCCACCAATATCGTTCCGAATATAATGCAACCTCAAGCTGTTGTGTTTTGTTTGCAGGTACAAACATCATAAAATTTTAATGATTGTTTAAAATGCAAATACAAAGAGTGCAAAATCCCAGGAATTGCTTTTAGTTCCCATTTGACATTTTCTGGCATTATTCTCAGGTAGAAATGGAACATATTTGATGCTTTAGATCTTTTGAAAGAGAGGCGACAGTATAGGGTTGTCGTATATCAATCGAAAGGGGGGAAAATAGCCTTTAATATTGCGAAAAAGAAATCCATTATTCGTGCAAAACAGGCGATGAAAAATCCAAAATTCGGATTTTAAATATTTATATCTCCTATCTAGATGGGTTAAGGGGAGGGGGGTGATGTCTGACGCTTTGGGAAGCCTATGTGATTATCTCATTTAGAAATTACATGGTATTAAGTAAAATGTAAGCTAGAAAATGTAAAATTATCGTAGCTCCTTACCCCTTGTGAGGGGGGTACCCCATACAATTATTTTCTTGTCTCAATGAGACTTATCCGTAGCCGGCAAGTTGTTACATATTCGTAGTTCACCCTGTATAATGCTTACTAACAATTTGATTTTTTTTTAATCTGGAGCTGGTTATTCGGTAACAACTCCAATTTGATTCAATATATAGAGCGGTTTTTGACATTTGATCGAATATTTAATGGAATATATATATTTAATTGTATGAAAAATTTGATCGTGTAGGCTGATATTGAATTATTATTCCATTTCCATCAAAGGTTATCATGTAGGACACATTATAGCACGCCTTTTTCTTGAGTTTTTTGAGTTGTGCCAATCGTTTCCGGAGTTGTGGAAAATAAAGGGTCCTGATTATATTAACAGGAATAAATATAACATTATGTTGGACAAATATAAAGAAAGTACCTAGAAGCAATCGTAAAAGATATGAAAAGAAAATATACTTTGTACAAGTTTTCGTAAATCATTAGTAATTCACTAAAAATAGCCATGTCCACTTTAAAAAACTTTCGTAAATCACAAGGTTCACTAAATTGGAGGTCTCGTAAGAGATGCTCCTGTGTAGACTCGGCACATCTTAAATACCAGTTTTACTCCATTTTCGTTTCCTTTCAACTTTTTATTCATTTTAGCAAGTAACAAACTAACACTAGGTTTACGAAGCGCGTCAATTGGACGCATTTTCAATTTCACATAGAAACATTCGGAAATCGGTTAGATTTGTCTCTTTCTACTTATGCTTACAATTATCCCTTTAGCGAGACAAATATTTGGCAAAATTTACTTCCGTCTATGCTTTTGAATTTCGAAGTTGTAAACTTATCTCTACGGATAGGTCAATTTGACGCAATGGTAAAGCAGTGCTCCGTTATCCCAACTCTCCTGTGGTTATAATCATAGTGTAAGCATATTTTGATATTTTAGTTTTTGGGAGTATTGTTAGTTTATGAAATCCAGAAATAAGTAATTTAAGTTTTAAAAGCAAAAGGGTGCATGTCCTCTCAGATTATAAAAATGATACAAAATTCTTCTCATCCCAAAGTGCTACTATTTTTCATGATATAGAAATTGCACTTGATGGAACAAGTTGGAAAAAATTGCTAGTAGGCATGTCTAGTGGTAGATTGCCGATAGATACAATATTCCAAGATATGGCTTCACAAAAAGAAATATCATGGTACATAATGTGAGTAGTGCCTTCCACTTGCTAATTGTTAGATGCATGATTAAACAACATCATATATTGTACTGAAGCAGAAGCTCGTCGAGTTCTGAAAACTGAATGGTCAATTTCAACCCCTAAGTTTCTTGCTTTTATTGGACTTTTATATGCTCGAGGAGCCTATATACAGCAATCACCATGAGAGCTTCTTATCTATGATCAAAGAAATGGGGACCTGCATTCTTTGCAAATACAATGACTAGAGATGAATTTATGCAAATTCTTGGTTTTTTAAGATTTGACAAAAGAAAAAAAAAAACAGAAAGATCCCAAAATTTAAATTTGCGCTCATGTCAGATATATGGAATGATTTCATAAATAATAGCCAAACATATTTTAAACCATATGAAAATATCACCATAGATGAGCAGTTGTTCGCTACGAAGTCCCGATGTAAGTTTACACAATATATGCCAAATAAACCACAAAACTTTGGCACAAAGTTTTGGTTGGCAGTTGATGTAAAATCAAAGTATGTTATAAATGGTTTTCCTTATTTGGATAAAGACGAGAGTCGAAATTCTACACCTTTGGGCGAATTTGTTGTTATAAGGCTGCCCGAACCGTATTTACAAAAAGGCAGGAATATAACAACTGATAATTTTTTTCACTAGTATTCCTCTTGCTAAAAAATTAGCCGCGAAAAGAACCACTTTGGTCGGGACCATTAGAGCCAACAAGAGAGAACTCCCAAAGCCCGCAAAGAGTAAGAAGGATAAGATGATATTATATTCATCAGAGCATTATAAATCAGGAAACTGCTTGCTAACTATTTGTAAACTCAACTGAAGGTATTACTACTAAGCACTAGACATAGATATGTAAGATTGGAAGACAATAATAAACGCATTCCAGAAAATATCAGATACTACAATAACTAAGTCTGGAGTCGACGTTGTTGATCAAATGGTGCGAAAATATACCGTGAAAGCTGCATCTTGTCGGTGGCTTCTTCAATTATTTTTTAACATTTTGGATTTGGCAGCGTTAAATGCATGGATACTGTACAAAGAATGTACCGGATCAAATATCAGAAAGGATTTCATTTTTTAATTAGCCGAAGAACTTACCGGTAAGAAAGAAAATGAAATTGAAGAATAATTAATCTTCAAGACCTTCACACATCAGCACATCGTCTAACTTGTCAATTCGGATTTTGCAAAAGAAATAAAAATTGCAAGAAGATTGTTTGTGGAAAATGTACACATAAAATTGAATATGTATGTAAAAAGTGCGCAGAATGAATATTACTATTTATCAATTTTTTCGTTTATTTTTTACAATCACATTTGAAAGAAAATCAATTTGAAATATTTTACTCCTCACTGTACCATTTTTATATGATATTTTGATATCAATACACATGTATGACAATATTCCTTTAAAAATAAACTACTTGTTTTACAAAATGTTTATTCTTTTAACATGCGTCAAATTGACGCGTGCTGTTGAGATAGGTATATGAGAGATCTCAGTAAATCTAGAGCTAATATGGCCACACTAGTTCCTCAGTCCATCTCAATGTCGTTTAATGTGGTCCCAACAATTTGATTCTTGGGAAGCAGAGTGATCTCTTGAAAATAGTGAGCGATAGGCAGGAGAGGTCACTCACCTATTTCATCTACTGAATCAGAGGGTTGATTGTTAGTGTAACTGCGGCCAGCCTTCTTACCAGTGCGTCTTCTCTCCGAAACTCTATTAATTTGATTCTCTACAACAATAGTGCGTAATCCTATACCCGCGGGTAAATGAGCTTTCAAGTTACCAATATTCTCATATTGGGAATTTGAAATATCTTTTACAACTTAAGCATCAATACTCAAGATTGCAGAACTGGGCCCCTTATATTT
>QYTT01095896.1:12245-30327 GCA_006980735.1 Dasypogon diadema
ATTACATCATCCAGATTTCATCATCAGATTCTTGATGCTACATGTCCTATCTTAGTTTTTCTTTTCGACGCTTTCTAGCCCCTCCCCGTGCGTTCTAATGGAAGCTCTTTCTCGACTTCCGGCTTTGCAAAGCCCTTCCCCACACCTTCTTTATAGAAGGCCCTGCTGAATTTCCTACTGGGTAGTGTCATCACCAAGTAATATTTCTTGATTTTTTAGCTATAGAACGGTATGCAAAACATATATTTTAATATAGATATATTAAGAACATATACCTGGATGAATTTTCTGATTCCGTGTAATAAGGGGTACCAACGTATGGAGACTTATTCAGCTTTTACAATTAGCCGGTTAATTTGAATTTTACAGTGGCGCTTAATTTGAAGTTCGTATTGGCCATCCAATTTAATTAACTTTGGTGCATCAGGAAAAGTAAAGCCGCCCTAGGACTACAAATACAAAATTCTCGCCTTATAAGAAACTACTCGCCGAAGAAAAGACTAAAATTTATTCAAAATTACTTTCTCGCTTCGTTTGTAAGGTTATACGTGTGATTTGTCATTACAAATTTTAATCTTTTGAAGTTGGTTGTCTTGACTTGAAATTATTGAGTTTGAACTGGCGGGCGTTAGTTGGGAATTTGAGTTTAAGTGAGAGCGGTATATTAACACTGGGAAATTGTCCCATTTTTTATCAGGAATTGCTTCGAAACGCTTTATTAGATGTCAGCGGTAAAAATGCACTGACATTTGCTGAATCATTATTTTTGTTGGCCTTTGCTTTACTCTAACGACAATATTGATCACGTCATAACCAATCTAATTGTAGTAAAAATATTCTGGTATTTGTGAAGATATGTCGAACATTGCCTTAGTGTCCCGCTACGCTGGAATGTTAGTGTTACCTTTGGGTTTGAAATTTCTATAACTGGAAGTTTGTGCCGTCGAATTTTTTGACATTCCTCAGATAAATTTGCTCGGTCATCTTTTGTACAGATAAATCTTTCGTTTTTATAAGTGGAATACACTTTTATAACTTCTCACTCGAAGCGTAAAAGTAAGTAAAAATAAAACTACATAGAAGCGCGCAAAATTCATAAGTAGTTAATATTGTTAAATAGTATCCCGAAATAAACGAACATATGTTTGCCTAATAGTTTTGCTGAGCTGGGTACGCCCAAGGCGTAGTAATTTTAATGTGTGCGTTTCTAGAAAAATCATTTTATTGGTAAAGAAAATAAAGCTGTAAGATATAAATCCGCAATTGACTTCATTAAAAATCATTTCGTTTCATTTCCTGATGAAATTAATATTAATAGCTTTTCATTGGATAGTCCTCAAAAGAAGAAGAATCTGGAATTGCAGAAAAATTCAACTACAATTGTAAAATACAATGGTAACAATGTTTATGTATGTGATCATATTCTCGGCTTCAGAGTTGATGAATTTGTATTTATTGATGGTATAATATAATGGATTGCAAAATGTACCCTAGCACTTTTAAATATAATAAATATATGCATTAGCATAATTAATTCTATTAAAAGTGGTCGAATTAGTCTCTAAAACATTTTTCGATATGGATTAATCATTAATATTTCTTTTGTATGGAGAATTTTTTAATTTATATCTTAATAATTTAATTTTTATGAACCACAATATTTCTTTATTGAGGAAATTTTTATGTTTTATGATATAATTCAAAATATATAAAATTAAAACTTGGCGATTTTCTTGGACCAAATTATTTTGACATTTAAGAAATAATGCATGCATAATTTAGAACCATAAAATCTGTTTATTTCATTAAATACGAAAAATTTTGGAGAGAATAAAAGTTATTTAAAATAAATTTTGCAATGTAAAATATAACCGCAGATGCAATTTTCCTCAAAATAAGGCCTTCAGCGAAAGAAAAGAAAGCATCCAAACAACTGCAAAATAATAAACTGGGCTCCATGAAGAAAAGATGATCTCATCAACCCTACCAGTCATCGAACAACTTTCATAACAAGTACATACATAAAAGCTAAAACATGACTTTTTTGGATAAACGACACAATCGCGATCACTTAAATTATTCAAAAAAAAAAAGTAAATAACTTCAGTCTCTGCTTATGCTGATGGTATTGGCTTGCACTCATCTCCCTTCTCTGTTAGCTCCACGAAGTTATGGCGACAGTAGGTTGTCGTTTACTTGGAAGTAGCCAGCGCTGTAGGAGATCGAAATGGCTCAACTCATTACTAATTCCGAAGCCTCCGCAATCTAGATAACCTTTTTAGAGTGTTTTGAACAGTTGAAATTGTGCTTTCATCGAATGAACTTGTGCAAACGGAGAAACAGCATATGTAATTCCTTTCAAGAAAATTACAACATTCTTATTTGTGACCGAAACTGTGATAAATGCAATTCTGGTAATTTATTTAGAGGATTTATCTCTTTATTAAAGAACGTTTTGCTACTTGTTATACCTCCGACGGAGTCTTACAGTGCTTAGACATCAAGCGACAGTGAATAGTGGTGTAGGAGGCAGAATCAACGTGAATCAGTAACTAACACCTACACAATCAGAATAACTCCACTTAAAGTTGCTTTCGAAAAAGTTAGTTTAATTTGCACAGTGATCGGACGAAGTCGGTTGTATTAAAGAATGTGATATTTTTTAAAAACTAAAATTTCCTTTAAGAGTAAATTAATGCATTCCTTGTTGTCTTTTATGTTTTGAGAAGACTGTGATAAGTGCATTTCGGATATTTTTAAAAATCATATCAACTTTATAAAAAAAAATATCAGAAAATTCCATAGTTTTACCCTTGAAATTAAAAAAATGGTTGTAAGTAAAGTGACGTCTACGAATGGTGTCACGACTTCGTTAAGTAAGTCCTTTGGCACTTCGAAGGCGACCAGTGGCACAAAGGTAACGAAAACGTCGGAAAAGTTATCTACTAAGGACGTCAAGTCTAGCAGGAAGTCCGATGAAGCGCATACATCAAATAAATCTCTCCATTCTACATCATCAACTTCAAGTACAGCCGCAACAGACCTCACAAAAAGTATAATTCCTAAGAAAACGGGAAAATATGATTCGGTTGCTCAATATAAAGATGGCAAAACGGTTTCTAATTATTTCTTAAATTCTGAACGAACTCATACAAATTTAGCGGAATCGTCTTCGATAAAAGTTGCGGAAGAAAAGTTTTCGTTGTCTGACGTAACTTCCAAGCATGAATCTCAGATTAGCAGATCTTCAACAAATCAAACTTCAAATCAATCCGTGGAAACTGTGGAAATTGTATCAAATATCCAGAACTGGGGAGAGGCTACATTAAAAGAGCCGTTAGACACCATACATGGTGCAAAGGATAATATTAGCAAATTGTCATATACTACAGATGAAGCAAACAGTAGTCATGCGATTTCTGCAATTTCTGAAAATAGCGATAGTCTGGTTTTGAAGGAAAAGGACAGCACTGAAATGAAAAGTACTGCGAACTTAGCTGCTGCCACTACAATGTATACATCAAAGGCTTATGACGAAAAAACAAACACGTGGAAAGTCGTTGACGAAACCGTCGTCAGTGAAAATGATCACCTGGAAAATCGCACATTAGCCGCTGACCAGTGCACAGGAGTTTCACTAAGGAATGTCGAAAGCAGTCACCAAATTGAAAAAAACACTCAGAAGGAATCAAAACGATCAACACAGATTTCTAAGTCAACTAATATATCCAAGCAAATTTATGATGCTAAAACAAAGTCTTGGAAGGAAGTTGATGATAAAACTATTAGTTCAACTCGCCCGTCATTAGTTCGATTTGTTAGTCAGGAATCAGATGGCTCCTTCACTACTGTATACAAAAGGAAGGTGTTCGATCAAAAAACTGGAAAGTGGAATGTTGTAGACGAGAAAATTATAAACAGCAAAACCGGCGTTCAAACAATTCCAGAAATAATCGATGATGTCACTAACATAACCACTACGACCTACACGACAAAAGTTTTCGACTCCAAGACAGGAAGGTGGGAAGTTGTGGAGGAAAAGTCGTTTGTCGACTCTCAAGCTGTCTTGCCTAATGATATTGTTCAAGAAATAGAAAAAGATCACGCTGACGTTGCGAATGTGACCACTACAACTGAGATCACTAAGGTAAGTAAATTTAATCTCTCTCATCACTGAATGAAAATAAAATTCGTGTAACTTTAACGCTGTACTTAAGTGTGTCGCTATTCGCTACTAAATCGGCTGGCTGACCCACATCTGTATGAGAACACTCACAAATGTACCAAATAACCTTGGTTAATTTTTGTAAATGTGGTTTTATTTTTGGCTTTGGATTTCATAAAAGCTCGCAACTTTTTAGACTGAATGACTTTAAATGGAATAAATTTCATTAGTTAGAATAAAGTTCAATAGTTAGGTTTTGGAAGGTATTAAAGATAAAATCTAATTTTGCTTCGTGTGTAATTTCGATTTGAGCGCAAACGAGAGCAATTGAATATATCTTAACTGTGATTAAATTATAACCTCCATATGACTCTATTGATCTTAAGTACATTGCTGTATTATGAATTTCTCCTTAATCTTCTCAAGTAGGAGAGGCCGTTATCTGTAATTTGTCCTCAATTAAGATAATTTAATCTCTGATTTGTTTTTTTTGTTTTTTTTTTTTTTGCCAAGCAAAGGATGTTTTTGTTTTCTTTCTGGGTGAATGATTACCAAGATTTTATTTAATAAATTGTTATTTTAACTATGTTGACATCGAACTTTGTCGCTTTAAGAAGAACAATGAAAATATTATCTTGAACGTGTACTGATTAATGTAGAAAACAAATTGCATATGAACGCGACTGATCTGTAATAAATATAGGAGAAATATTGTCGCCTCAACAACGGATTTATTTCACACGTATTTATGACAACGAAATATCGGACCTGCACCTTTAAGCTAAAGTGCATTGGCCTGGATAAACTAATCCCACAATAAAAAAAATTTTAAACAGACTTTTAAAATAATTGAAAATTTTGTCAAGATTAGCATTTTTGCATGTAATATAAACAAACATTGGATTTTGGTTAATATTTTGGCAATAAAAAATTAATATATTTCAAATGAGGTGTAAATTAGTAATTATTTTACCATGTTGTAAATTATACAAAATTCCTTTTTAAGTTTTTCTTGCTCTTAATGATTACCGCGATAGTGATAATTTGGTTTTTGAGATAGTGTATAGAGTTGGTTTGATAGCTTTATAAAGGATCGTCGGATTTTACCACTTGGCTTCAGGGCGTCAAGGTGTCATTCTTCCAAAACAGCTTTGAACCCAGAATTTGCTTATTGCTTTATATACAGTTAGTCAAAAAAGCCAGACATGGTCTGACACGCGGAGACCGTCGCCGGTGCCCATGGATATCTCCTCCTCCTCCTTCTCCTCGAAGAAGCGGTTATGTGTTCCCGATTTCCGAGGCCAGGTTGCAGGTTGCCCCGCTTACCCTGTCGCGCGTTGGTATTCTCACTCGGTAAGGACCGGGCTTCCGCCGCCACCGCAGAGTGCGTCTGCTTGGTGGTAACACTCTGAGTCTTGACAGGTTGCAGATGACTCCGCTTGCCCAGGTTTGACCCCGGCTCAGTCCGCCGGTGTCCAGCCCTATATGCGTCTGCTTTGGAGGGGTCACCCTCAAGGTTGGAACCTGTGCCGCCTGCGGGTTGCACAGCCGTGCGCGGTTGCGAGGCAAGACGCCCTCGCTCCTTGCGCAATTTGCGCTCTTGTGTCGGGTGGGGGGGTTTACAAATTCCATTACCTGAGTGAAGTGATCCTCCAAACCTCCTTGCAACCTAATTTCTAGAACCAAAATTTTCAGAAATTGAACAGCAGTAAAGTTATTCAGTTACTCAGTATTAAAATGCACTGTTGGAGCACAATTCAGGCTGTTAAAATACAATTGCTGGAACCTAGTCACTAGTACTACTCTGGAGCAAGGTTATTAATCACAGATTGAACAATATTGAAGTTAATAAGTCACTCGGTGTTGAACTAAAATTGATGGGGCACTAATCAAACTGTTACGGCACAAGACCACTAAATCACTAATTACAAAATAATCATTAATAATTAGGGTGTTCGACAGAGAACAGGAACACTAATTTCGACTCTTCCTCCATTTAACTCGACTTAAGGCTCTTTGATGATTTCTGTTTTCTCACTGCTCGAAAAAGACTGCCTTGGTGGGTCTTTTCTAGGCAGCGCCAGGGTCTCAGGACCCCATTTTCATGCGAATATAAAACAGAGATTCTATTTGAGATCTAATATGACCAGAAACGTGATGGTTAGTATGAATGCATAATTCACTTCAGTAACATCCTGACTAGCATTAGTAGTAGAATAGAATAGAATAGAATAGTGATGGATTGCAGCCGCAGATTACGGAGCATACAGCATACAACATATTACATGGAACCCACTGAATTCCCGTGGAATTATCAAAAAATGCACTCTAGGCATTAAGGATGTGTTGTATGTGTTGTATGAACTGATATTATGCATATGTCAGAAAGAAAGGATGTCTGGCGATTGGAAGCAATCCATCATAATTAAAATGAGCGATAGACTTTTGCACAGAAATTACCAAGGAACTCCTTCATTATTATCTCAGACATATTTGGAGGAGATACTGGCCGAATACCAGTGCAATTTCAGGCACATAGAGCCAACTATAGATCAGATCTTCACAGAATGTTTTATTATTCAGAGTTGCAAGGACTATATTATCTGCCTATCTATCACTTTTTTGTGGATTTTAAGAAAGCCTATAATAATGCTCACACGCTTTTAGCAAAATGGAAGTGCTACGTACTATAGCATATCCCTCTCTTATTACCGTAGAAGTTCCACGATAGTCGTCTAGATTGATAGTAGCACCTCAGAAAAGTTCTCAGTGATTAATAAATTTGGACAAGATCACCTTGTCAATAACATCATCTATTTAACCGTGGGCTATGTCTTGCACAGGTGTAAAATCCACTACTAGTATTTATAACAAATCCAAGCACATATACACATGATTTAGTCGTAGGGGCCACCTAATATGGATATGGTAAGAAAGTTGGATGATTTTGCTCGCATGAGGGGATTCAAGTCAATGAAAATAAGACCACGTATTTTAGGATACACTTAGAATAAAATACGTAAAACTACATCTTTTTAGAGATACAGGCTTGCATAACTGAAGGAAAATGGGCTTTTGTTGGATGAGGGCCCTGTTGAGATCTCGTTTTCTACCTTATCTGATATGAAAAAGAAAGAAGTTGTTAGGGCCTTGGAAAAAAGTTCCCTGAAGGCAGGCCATTATTAGATCCAATTGAAAAGAAGGAGACAAAATCCATAAGTGGGAATAGGTGTTTTCAACGGTTCAACCACCCCGTTGAATTGATGCATCCCCGGATATGATCCCACCGCTTTACGCCGACTTCATGCAATTCATCAAGGAAGTTGCAGTCCAGGTGTCTATATCGCTTTGCCTAGAGTGACGGGCAATGACACAAGAAGCGCGTCACCGTTTCCGTCTCTTTTTCGCATCCACCACAATTGGCATCATTACAGCGCCCAATTTAGTATTGATGTTGCTTTCAAGAAGCTGTATTAGCACTCCTAAAGATTGCTTTTTTAGTTGTAGTAGGTAAAGCTGGCATTTGCTTGCCCCATAATTCACTGGTCGTAACGCAATCTGTATCACTTCATTCACGTCCCGTAATTGACGATGTTGGTTGTATTGCCTAGTTTGAGATACGCACTATCTCGGTAGAACCTTAAGTTCAAACTTTAAACCAATCATAGCTCCGAGTAGATGGTCAGTGTCTGTAGCAAAAGTTGGAGGTTCCGGCCGGCGACACTTCTACAATAGACTCACTGAATGCGGGCGAGCCAGTGTACATTCAACAGCTGCTACATTTTTGACGTGGATTTCTATGCGCGAGTTACATGTTCAACCTAACTACACAACATAAAATTACCATTATCAGCATATTCCTTAATCAGCATAATAAAATTCCAGATTCTAGCTAGTCTAATTTTCCAAGAATTTCAACAGCACTTGATTTTCCTGTAAAAGTGCTTACTTAAGGTCTGCTAGTTAGGAATATTGTATTACAGAAAACTGAAATTGTGAATAGAATTGCAACAGTCAGTCAGTCTAGATTTTACCGTGAACTTGTAAGCTTAACAGAATTTCAATTTAATAAAATTTAATTTTTTTTAAAGAGTTGTTTGATAAATACATGTAACTCGCGCGATATTGAGGACAACCTCCAATGACCATGTACTCGTTAAACTTAGCGCTCCCGATATACCAAGTAAGCACAGGCATTGTACTCTTTCCAAGATCATACAATTCCGCTTTATTTCCAGAGTTTTCGACTACACAGCAGAGCATGATGGGTCGGATGAGATTCTAGTTTCCAAGATATTTACCTTCTTACCTTTAACTTGCCTTTTCGAACACACCCTTGTTATGCAAGTACTACATTTTATTGAACTACTGGAAGGGCTCTCCCTTTCATTGCAGACTCAACACAAGATATCGATTTTGTCTGTAGTTCTCGAAATATTGGCCTCCCTCACCCTACAACTACTAAATTTTATTGTAGTATCGCGTACAGGTCATCTCCCCTTTTCATTGGAGACTATACACATACTGATATTTTATCTAGTTATCGAGAAGTAGTGTTGTTATTTTAAAGTTGAACGCTTTTATGTTTATATGTGTATTTTATTTCATTCATATAATACGTTTTTTACACTTAATCGAATCTGTTTTATTCTATTATGTTTTGTTTTACGATAATGTAAATATTTCACATTCAAAGTGAATATTATTGGAAATATTGCAAAGTGGTCCTACTTTTCTTATCTCTTCACTTTGCAGATACAGAAAGTAATACTTTGATCCCTCAAACATTGCAAAATATTTCAACAGCCCTCCAGAATTGCAATTTTGTATATTAGATTGCTATTGTCCAGTATTGCGATATATGTATACAACTCTGATATCACTGTGTTAAGCATTTCGATGCGACAATATAGAAGAAGATTTTTTATTCCCTGAAAGAATGAAAAACAGAAGGCTTTTAATGACAAATTCGTAGTAATTCATTAGCAAGTCAAGTCCTTTCATTTAATTAGCTTATGAAAAGAAAGGACTTGATGTGGGAAATGAATAGCGAAGGAACCTTTACGTAATGTAGATCTAATCACTTCTCCAATGTTTAGAGAGAAATTCAAAACAGTGTTAACAAAGAGATCAGAAAATGTTCTTTGTTTTCTTGTATTACTTTTGTGGTTTCAAGACTCACATTTGCCTTGTAAAATTTGGCCCATCATGTGCTAAAATCTAAAACGTGTTTCCGAAAATAAAACAGTAAAATGGAGTTTTAATGTAGCGTTACTTATTATCTGGCTATATATTCTGTCCATGTTCCGGATAGGACTATTGATTGTACGGAATGTTCTGTAATTTGGAAGGAACGCCTGACCTCGAACAGATTATTTTTTTAAACGGCCAGTATTGCACAACGCCGTACAAAACCGCACAAAGATGCAATTTTTGTTCTGTCCTTGTTAGCACTGAAAACAAATAGCTCTTTTACAGAATTTCAAACACCTTCTTTTAAATAGGTATGCAATAATGTTTGACTTCGTTCCTTCCTTTTTGGGTTGGCCATCGAGACACATAAAGAATGAGTACCTTTGTTGCCATTTGATACAGGGTGTCTAAAAACTCAACGTCAAGCCGGGACCAGTAGATACACCAGTTTATGAGTGTTCATCAAAAATATAAAAAAATTACGTGTCTGATCACTTCTGAGATTCAGACATTTTTTTGTGAATTGTGAAAATCGCCACCCTGCACCCTAATTTTAGATACTGTGACTACAAATTTGCATGTTTTTTCATAGTAATACCTGTTACGCAATCCTGAATAACCCTGCTATTTGTTACAATTCTAAATAATACCAAAAGTTGCATACTTTTTGACAAAAAAAAAAATTATCTTTCGCCAAGTTTATCCGCTAAAATTGTTTTCTATGGTAGATTTAAGGTTAAATACTGTAAAAATAATGTACTACTCTCAGCTTGCAAGTTATCTTAAAAGATGGCCCATTTAATAGTGTCTTCAAAATGGTACCACACTTTTTTTCCACACACCATTTTTCAAAAAATATCAAATAATTATTTCGTACTAAAATTCATTAGAATTAATGAAAGTCAAATAAATTACTGATTTTTTTAATTTACACTAAATGTTCAAATTGTTTGCCATCGGCGCGAATGCACTCTCTACAGCGCCCTAAAAAGCTCTGCTTCACTATACTTGCATAGCGTCGGGAATTTATCTCTTCAACAGATTCAGCGAACGTTGTCGAAGTTCTGCAATATTTTGTTTAGGTTTGGCATACACCTTTTCTTTTAAACAACCGCAGTAAAAAAAAGTCCAGTGGGTTTAAATCTGGAGAACGGGGAGGCGCATAATGTGCCATCCACCATCGTTTTTGTACCACATTTCTCGGTAAATGTTGAGTGGTACATCTTCTAAAAGATTTGGTAAGTGATTTTGTAAGAAGTCCAAGTAAATGTCGTCAGTCAAAGTCTTCGGCAGTTCAAATGGCCCAATGATTTGGCCATTTAAAATTCCCGTCCAAAGGTTAATTTTAAAGGTTAATGTTAAAAGGAACGCAGCTAATCAATCATATAATGTCGCCTATAGAAGTATATTTTATCTTAAAATATGTGCGTCAAAAAAAGAAAAAAACAATAAAAATTTTGTGATTCTACCATATCAAATACCTAATCACTTAAACACCGAACTGTAGCTATTTTTCTCCATTAAAGCGCAAGCGATATGACGGGTGAAATCTTTTATCCCATTAATTTTTTTATTACTCACATTTTACATTTCTCTCTGGACCCAATTCTTAAGTCTACGCAGTTTTAACATAAATTGATAACAGTTGTAAAGCTATGTTATTTACCGGGATAAAAAGTACTTTATATGTCAATCCAGGTTATAAAATATCTGTGTGCCAACTTTCATCCAAATCCACTCAGGAATTTTTGCGTGATTGAGTAACAAACATCCAAACACCCAAACATACAAACTTTCACATTTATAATATGTATTAGTAGGATTATATTAGTTGTTCGAAATTGATAAAATAATGACTTGGGGCCATTTTTGAAATTACGTTCATAGAATTTTTCCCCTTTCTTCTTTTAACACTTCAATTAACACTTAATTGATTTGTCGTGTACAACCTCTAGATACTAGATTCCATAAAGTTGTTTAATATAAAAATATTTGCAATATGAGCCAATATATTGTGATAATACATGGTACGTAACTTTCCACAATTTAGAAAACTAAAGCCTACTCTACAATGAGCCAACCATCAAACCATGAACTAACCGTGGCCAGGATTTAGTACTCTATCGATACATCGCGAAAATAAAACATGTCGATGTATGTGTTGGAACAACTTTTGACAGTTCGAAAACAATTTCACTCGAGACGGTGTTTTATTTTAAATTTTCACACAAATATAACAACTGGATAACACGATGAACCGAAAATGAACAAAGTTCATTTTTAGTAATAAATTTTCTTTGTTCGACCCTGTCTTGGTTTGTATTTAGAACATGGTTGGCTGACATGTTAACAACTACACTAACAAGAAATCGTGGTCAAACCGACACAAAGGCGCCTATTTCTTTCTTTACGCAAGGGCCAGCGAAAAGTGGATTTTGGTGTGGCCGTGGCAAGTTGGGTGGTTGGTTGGTTCATTGTAGAGTAGGCATAATTCACTAAGAAGTGCCAGATTTACCAAATTGGCAATTGTAACAACATTATTAATCCTAATTTCTAAATTTGGCAACAACACTATATATTAGATTTCTGTCCAAAAAGCCTACAAACCAACACATTCAAAATAATATAATTAGCTTCTACATTTGACTCAATATTTCTAGCCACCATTGTTTTAGAAATCATCAATTTTCTCGGCTTTAAGTTTTGTGGACTTAATTAGTTTGGCCTTTGGATGATTCATATACGTATCAATGCCTTTTTTCTTTTATTATGAAATTGTGTATATAATCGAGTATACGAAATCTCTGGCCTCATTCCTTTTAGAACAATCCCTGCACGTTATACCCGCGCATCGGGCCGTCTCCATGCTCCACCCTTTCATCCTTGAGACACGATTAGGCAGAACAGTGAAATTCCGCGAATCCTTCTTGAGGAGAACAATGCGAATGTGTACCAGACTACCATCTCCTGTTTCCCCCAGAATTACACGTCGCAACTATTCAAGCTGAATGTGCACCGACACCTTCACTCGAAATTCTAACTTCCTACCTGCCCTTCTTACTTTCCTTTTCGTCAAAACTGTGCTATAGCATCATAGGGTATCCCCTCAGCTTTGGCTACACCGTAAAAAAGGGAAGCAAAAATTGGTTATGTTTTTTAAATATGTACATTTTTTTTGTGAATGAAAGTTGCTAAATATTATATTATATGTAACGTAAGCTTGTCGCAAGATAAACATTAAAGTATTCTCATTTCTGTCGAATCAAATGTATAATGCCTTCTCGCAATCAATCAATCAACAATCAACATCAATAAAATGATATGATTGATATACATTCACCCCCATTTAACACGGTCCTGCCCCGATCAAATAGGGTAATTATTTGTTTTCCCCGCTTTAGTAAAATTAAATAAAAACTTGTTTTAGAAAATTTTCTACTTCAATTTTTTGAGTTGTGTCATTATTGAAGCCGGTGAGAGGTATTTTTGTTTATTTATTTTTTAATGAATTGGTAGAAATGATTTAGTTTTCGAATATTTAGAAATTATTTGAGATCATATAGAATTTAATTTATTTGTGTGGTCACCCTAGTTTCTTATTAAAAGAAAGTGGAAAGTATTACATAATTAGGGCCTAATACCCTAGAAAGACAGAGTCCTAAATCGCGATAAATCTCACGTAATTTCGAAATCAAATTACAGTGTGACACACTGACCTTTGACAACTGTTTGTGACTTCTCTGTAGAGTTTTGACGTGCTGTGTTTCAATTGTAAAAGTGGAAAATTATAAAGTTGCGGAGTTTTTATATATTTTACAAAGTCAACTGAAGAAATTCATTACAATTGATGAAATGTTTAAAATGAAAAAGGATTTTACAAAAAATTACATATATTAAAACAACAACGTATTAAAAGTTCACGCAAATTTCACATATAGATGGCTCCGATTTAGTTAATATCGTGATTTCAAAGCTAAATCAGTCAGCATTTGCGGTAATTTCGTATCATAATTTAAGCTCGAAATCACTCATTTATCGTAATTTATGAGTCTAGGGTATAAGTCCGATTTTACAAGCACAGTAAAAACACATTTTAAAGAATTTAAATTTCACTCATATTCCCATTTTTATAAATAAACAAAGCAAACAGCTCATAGGGCTTGTTGAAGGTTATAATAATATAAATAAACTTGTAATAGGTATTACAAGTTACTACTTGTACATTTAATGTACTGTAATAATAATACTTCAACCTTATATAGTCAGCTCAGTTTTATAAACTAATGTTGAATTTCATTTGCACTTTCAGGGTTCACTTTACTGCAGTTTCTTTGACACTTTCTAGCAGTTCCTCTAAAAAGTTGTTTTATTTGACAATTGTGGGTTAACCTGAGTTAACCTTTTATAGCAGTTTTCGAACCCCGAGTTCAGCCAAGGGTTCGGTAGAGTTCACTACTACATACCTATAAAACTGACAATATGAACACAAAATACCTACCACTACAACTACCAAACTCTAAATTCATGTTACATTTGCTGCATTTTCAGGGTTGAACCCTGACTTACCCTGAAAGTGCAAATGAAATTCAACCATAAGTAGTACACTGCCACGGTTTACAGACTACAAGGTTAGCCAGGTTTGATTTTGACATGTGAATCGTGATGTCACTCTGGATAAATTAAGCTCGACTCTTTATCAGAAAAAAAGGATACATTGTTTTTGTGGGTGAAAATAATATAAATTAAGCACATATTTGAAAAACCCTCGAACACGACGAAAAAACTGCCTCACTTATTGCCAAATTTGAAAATCGTTGCCATAGAAAAGCTGTAAAAACAAAGCATCCAGAGTGACGTCACAAAATGGCGCTTCAAAGTAAAAACCTGGCTAACCTTGTAGTCTGTAAACCGTGGTAAACTGCTAGCTGTCAGTTTGTTCACTTGTTTGAGTTACAAATATATAATTTATGACCCTTGAAGTTTTTATTAGTTTTCTTTAAATATATTACAAAACTTACCTAAAACTTACATATATTTCTTCAATTTCAGATATTTGATGCTAGTACGAACAGTTGGAAAGTGATTGACGAAAAAACACATACAGATGTTCTCGAAAAAATCGTAGAAGTTCCTGTAAAAGAGATATTAATCGGCGAAACTACAGATATTGAGAAAAAAATATATATATCAGATATTGAGAAAAATTTACTGAACATTTCTAATGAGACGAACATAAACGAGGAAATTCACAAACTGAATCAAAAGGAATACACGAGTAAAGAAGATGTACAGAGAAGTGGTTATATTTCGGTGAGTAGTTCAAATTATAGAACATCTTAAAATATTGTAATCGTGACTAACGGGAAAGAAAAAAGCGTTCACAAAAAAGAATCCAGTGTTCTTGCTCAAGGTCAGTTCAGTCGGTTTTCGTTCAATCTTCAAACTACAAGCCATGAACTGGCTTTGCCCAAGAACATTGAACTTTGCTTTCATACCCTAGATATAGGGTATTACAGCTTTAAGCAAACGTTTGTAACGCATAAAAATATTCATGATATACAGAAAAAAACTACATTGCCATTAATGGGAGAAGAAAAGAAATCATTTAATAGATGTTCGTCTGTATGTCCGCTCCTAGCAGAAAATGAACCAAATCGAGCAACTCCTTCAGAAGGCTGCTATATGAAACTTATAATTTCTTATTTGTTAAATAAAAATTCTCCTTTCCAATCCTAACGCAAAATGATTTGTCGTGTGTTCTTCTAGAAAGTTGTTTTGCATAAAAATATTTGCAACATTTTTTTTTAATGTTTGTATAATATACAAAGTACACGAAAGGTGGCGATTGGATATCTCTAAAGGGTGGTGGTTTAAAGGGTGGTATTTTGGGGAAAAATGTTTTATACAAAAGCGGGCACGCACAAAAGGGATCACTTAACCTTGACAGTGCGTCGGGATCACATTTAAAGGTCACTTGGAAGTCAGCTTCATTTTTTTGTATAACACCCTACTTCTGACACCAAAAATGAAAAGAACAAAATTTTGCGTTCGAACATGTGATTCACTTATGGACCACAGTGATCTATACCTATATATAATGTATAATGTTACGTATTATTTATTTCACTTATTTATTTAGCTTTCTTATGTTGTATTAATTTATATTATTATTAGAAATAGTTGCTTCCCTCCTATTTTCCAATATGTAGGACGTAGGTACTAAATAAGATCTTGTAATCTTCTGTACAATGCTGAACAAAGTATATTATCTTATATATTATTATACATATATCCTGCAAATAATTCCTTGAAGTAATACGCACTAATTACGCATTTTCGAACCAAATGTTTGAGGCAAAAGTGTACAACACAAGGGAGGGGGGCACTTAACCATTATTTTGACCTTAAATACTCCCAAAGATTTCAAGGTATGCCATCATACCATTCCTTTTTGTTTGTATACTCTATCATAGTAACAAATAAACTACATATCCATTAGTGGGGAGTAAACAATCTTTTGATAGCTGTGCGCACTATCTGTCCTCACAATAATTCAAGAACCCTTTGAAATTTACTTCGATAAATTTATGAAATCAGCTCTTTATAGAGTTGTCTTATTAAGTCGACAGTAAAACATTGGTTTTGCTATTCTAAATTGAAAGCTTTCCTTTTCTACGAAATCGTTCAATACGAAAGTTGCTAAAAGTATTCCAAGTATTATTTAAGACACAATTCATCTTCATTTATTTATTTATTCATAATTACATATAAAGCTTTTTCCTCGCCACTAGTGCAGCGCTAATAGGTTTCCTTTTTGCAAAAATTCATATACGAAACAAGCATATAGTCTAAAACACTATTGTTGTTTATTTCCACTGTTGCAGTAAATAGCACAGATAACAATTTATTTTAAAAACTAAAAATCTTTTGACGAAAAATTTGCATCCACGCCTCAACGACGCGACGCTTAGTTAGAATGTGCCATGTGGTCATTACGATTTCCGTCATAATGTGCAATGTGTCAATGGTATTAATTTCAAAAATCAAAATTGAGAAAATTTTTATACGCTTGAACTTTCATTAACTTATAACTAACTTATGCAGTTTTATAAAAACACTTATTTTCATTCAAAAAAAAATATTTGTTTATTTGTTAAATAAATAAAAGTTACTGAGTAATCTGATGATACTGTGAGAAGCGAAGCGCGTTGTTGTTAAATTGTATTTATAAAAACTAGTAACATCTCCTGTGCAATTGCACAGAAGGCAAGGGAAATGATACTGAGGGCTTCCTCATCATCTTATGGTAGGGTAAGCGGCGCAGGTTTCCGATTATCGAGCGGTGCCCTCACCATAGACTTAATTTCTCGTGTTAAGCGAACAGGTAAGAAAAAAGGAATGATATAAGTTAAAAAAATGGTAGTGATAGTTATGCAAGAGCGTCGCGGAAAACTATATTGTCTGTAAAGGCTCCTTTCAGGGAAAACATCTTGTTTCGATCCGGGTAAGGTTTGAATGCGAAGCACATCGGCAGAAATTGCTCGCGACACAACGGTGTACAGTTGAATCTGTGAAAAGCACGGCTCAAGAAAGAAAAGGCCTACTTTGTCAAGGCTTGTGAATGATAATTACGTAGGAAAGACACACGGGGAACTGATGGCAGAAAGTTAAAGAGCTAGGAAATCGCAACTCATATAAATGTGAATTCATTGTATATTGCGTTCACATTTGTATGCATGAATTAAAGAAACTCAAGTCAAAGTAAATGAAATCTACAGTCATGCAATTAAAAATAGTTATAAAGCCATGTATATTATGTATGTATATATTATTATATTATAATATGAGAGCTTCGCGATAAACTAAACTACCACTACTTCCGCTTTCTGGAGTAACATCTCCTTTTATTGCATGACAGGTTGCCAACGTACTATGTAACATTTAAGACCCTGAAGATAATTTTTAAAAATTTTTTGGGCTAAGTGAAATGAATTTTCTACACAGATTTAGCTTTGTTACACACACGTAACATTGAGGAGTAAACTACTTATGTAAGTAAGAAATGCTCTTCTGTATTGACACTTAGGGTACAATATAGATTTAATTGTACAAAAATATTTGACGTGTAAAATATTTACACAGAATTCACCTACGTGATAAATGTGTAATCTATTTGATTTCATACAGAAAATCCAGTCAAAATGATATTTTGGAAATTAATTTCCACAAAATTGTGAAATTTCGTGCTGTGTCTAAGGTATAAATGGCATTTCCTTTAAAAGTATTCAGGAATTTGATGTTATCATTTTGGTATACATGCGAGAAAGAAAATTCAGTGTATAAATAAAAAACTGCATGGTCTTCTTCTAAATATAAAGTCACCATCGCATATATCATATACATATGACATAAAGGGCTTGTTCAAGATTGCAGTTTTTGCAGTCGACTGCAATTTTTACGCGTGTGTTTAATATTTGAAATTGGAGTCAACTGCAGAAAATACATTTTTTAATAGGCCCATAATGTAATGCATAATATAAAAGAACTACTCTTTGCTAAATTATTTTGAGAAAAATTCCTTAATTACGTAGTTGACTATACACACATAGAAACTGCAATCGACTATACAGTACCGTATTGCCTTCTTTATGTTACAGGCCTTCGTACTTCATTTTACATTGATTCTTATGGGAATATGAAAAATGATTTCATTCAATTCGCCTT